>JASDQU011029395.1:18886-29440 GCA_032191745.1 Picea mariana
TCATGCTTCTAGCAAAGATAATGAGGACTTGGTTGAAGAGAGAGAGCCTGAAGATATTAAACATGATGATGAAGTATTAATGAGTTCTTCTCCCTCTAATGAAGCCATCCCAAATCCTTTTCCTCTTGCACAAGAAGGAGAGGATGAGGTTAGTCACTTTCCTTTTCAAGTTCTCGATGATACCTTATTCTATGAATCAGAAGGTGAAAAAGAAAGGGAACCATTGGATGAGCTAGACCCTATGTGTTATGAAGTTGAAGAAGTAAGGGAAAGTCATGAAGAAGAGGCACTAATGCGTGTTCCTCCATTTGATGAAGTTATACAAACCCTTGAAGATCCTGCACATGAAGAAGTAAACACGGTAAGTTATCTCCCTTTCTAATATTTTGATGATGCTTTGGAAAGTGAAGAAGTGTTAGAGGAGCCCTTGGATGTTTTAAGCCCTTCATGTTATGACAAAGGTAATGAAATTGTTGATAATATAGATGAGTTCACACATGTTGGGAAATGTAAATGAGATGTGATTTGGTATGATGGGGATCCCATTTACAATGTTGAGGGTCTTTTCCAAATATTTCCTTTACAACTATCATATGAGGTTACTAATAATTTTCACATTTGGAAACAAGGAGATGATATGGTTACAAACATTTTTAAAACACCCAAGGATGACCTGGTGCTATGTTCTCCTATTGATTTGTGGTCATACCTTGAGGATTTTGATGAATATTCCTTTTAGCACTTGTATTTATTCCATGAATAAGTTTATCAGCCACCGATGTGATTATATCTTGATAAGGGTGAGGACATTACTTGCCTGAAGCAGGGTACTTATGACAAGATTTTCCATCCTCCTTCGATTACTTTACCTTGCTATGTCACTAGGGGAGCAGTTGGGAAACATGTCCCTTGTCTTAATTTTTCTTCGGGGAAAAGCCTTCGTCTAGAATTCAAGGGTAGGTTGAATACCTTAAAAATAATTTTTTTATCTCAATCTTTAAGATTTCCCTTAAGAAATTGTCAATCATCCTCTAGGTTCTTGTTAGTCCCTTCCATACCTCAGGATATGAAGACGTCCAAGGTAGCCAACCTTCAGACTCTTTGAGTCAATTTTTTGAGCCTTTGATTTTTCACAATCCCTTTTCTAAGATGGATTGAGAACTTTCCTAAAAGTATGACTTGGCATAATTTCATCCCTCCCTCCCACCTCCATGAGCTAGAATTTACGATTTCCAATGATGTGATACATGTTCTAACTCATGTTATTTTTGTGCTTGACTTGTCATTGTTTTGGTTCATGATGAAGCACAGAGGCAGGTATTATGAGATATTTCTAGGATGGTTTTACTGGTTATTTGACTACACCTTGTTGAAATATTGTAACTGCAAAGAGTATTCTATTTATTATTGAGTCATTATTGATTAGATCAATCCCATTTTGTGGATTGATCATGTCAGTCTTTGTAAATGACCAAATCCCTTTTTGCGGATTGGTCAAACCCTAATTATATCATGAAAATTAAGAAGTTGGCCTCAGGCCTAATTAAAGTGGCTTTAACCACTAAGTGAAGAATTTGGTCTTGCCCAGTGAAGAGACATCTCCCTAGCACCTGCTAACTAATATAAATAAGACAGGTCAATGCCTCATTTACTAACTCACTCACTCATTCCACTCAACAAGTGTGTGAGTTTCAAGATAGTTGCAGTTGGGAGAAGAAGGAAGAGAGAGATGCATTGCTCAGTGTTGGATATTCTCTAGTGTTTTGGTTAATTGTCTTAGCATTGTATTGGTTATCTATATTAAGGAAGTTTTTGTTGTGTTTTCTCCCCCATGAGGGTTTCCCAGAATAAATGTTGTGTATCTTGTGATTTTGTTTCTCTCAATGATCCTACCTATGTTATTGTTATCTAGTAAATTGAAAAGAAACTTAATAGCTTCTCTAAAATTAACATGGTATTAGAGCTAAGCTGAAGAGAGTACCTTTCACTAGATAAGAAAAAACATCATTGTTTTCATACAAGAAAATTAGGGATTTTTATTGGAAGAGAATTTCAGCCTAAAAACTATCTAGGTAAGTGTTTCCTAGCCTAGAAAACTCATTGGCACCTTGAGCGCACCTTTTCAGTGGCCAGAGCCTCCGGGAAGTGAAACCCTAGTTTTTGGTTGGTACCAAAAAACTAGGAAACCAGAACCAATACCAGAAGTACCAGTCCAGAATGGCGCAGGTCAAGTTTCAAGGGGTAAAATTGAAATTTTTGAAATCAAACTACTCCAGCCTACTCACCTAAGCCTAGCACACCTAGTCCCTGGATCAGAATTCCAAAATTTGAAAGTTAAAAAAATAGGGTTTCTTCATAAAACCCTAAGTTGATGTTCTAGTTGCAGTTGCAGTACCAGTTGTAGTTACAGTTACAGTACCAGTTGTAGTTATAGTTGCAGTAACACTTGCATTTGCAGTTTCAATATCAGTTATAGTTGCAGTTCCAGTTCCTTCACTCCAGTTGCAGTTGCAACGCCAACTACAGTACCAGTTGTAGTGAAATTTTTGTGAAGTGTTGGGATTGTTTTCCTAGTGCATCTTACCCTAGAAAGATACTATCAGAGGTATGTACTTACATATGATTAAAATGAATTATTATAAAGGGTACTTGTAGCAGAAGGGATCTTTTGTCATAGATCCAAAAGGATCTCAGATCCAGCACATTCAAAGGAATAATGCACCTTAGGTTTGATCATTTTATATGCATCTATTTGTTATGACATTATCTGGACATCTAGGTTGTATGTTGAATTTATGAACATCATACTAACCCTTGGTCAAAATTAAAAACAAGGTATTAGATTGAGATTAGAGTTTATTCTCTAACTTAGACTTCAGTCAATATAGAATATTGTCTTAGTACAGAGGACAAGTTGAAGAAAACACTTTTCATCTTGAGTGAAGAAGACTTGGAAGAAAAGAAACACACTTGAGGACAAGACTCCAGGTTCCAGGTTTGATTGATTAAGTTGATAAGATTCAAAGTTGCACATGACAAGTTGATAACTACCTCATTACAAGTAAACACTATAGTTGAGGTAGCAATCTTTGAAAAATATTATACTTGGTAGCATGTGAGCATATTGATATGAATGCTTATTGTAAACATTTACCAGAATATAACTAACATATCCTCTAGGAGAAACTTCTTGTGTTGGTTCTAGGTTACTATGGAGGAACGTTTGATCACAACACTAGAAGAGTGTTGCTCTAATTTTGTATTGTATYTCTTACTTTTGACTCTTGTTTTGGGTAGGTCAMAAGAAATAGCTCTAGAGAAGCCACTAGGAGGATTTTTCTCACTATTGTCCTATTATTGTAAATATTACTACTCGTGTCTATTGGTTCTCCCTTGTTGATCTTGTTTCAGGTCATAGGTGATAAGCTTGAGGAAGCTATAGTGTCRGTTGCAGAAGGCAAYAGATTAGATAATACATGAGCTAGACTATGTACATGTTCATATATGTACCATAGAAGATGAAGAAGAAGCTATTTTTTGAGATACAGAGTATCTAATATGGCGATAAATTGTAAGAAGCATAAGGCTCCAAATATGATCAAACAGTAAGTAGACTTGATAAAAGGATAATGAAGCCACCTTGACAGGAAGTGGAACTAGTTTGAAGTCTGACTCRGCTTTTCATATTAAGACTTGGTATTCAACACCAAGTATATCATGTAGATATGATGAAGTCCTTGTAGACTCAGAAGAAATCAAGATTCAGAKTAATCCTAATCTTAGAAAGGATCAGATGAAGAGACATMTTCCAGGACTGGGACACATATTCCATTAGAAGACTAGATCGTACCTTCAGAKACTTCTAGGATATATGAAATCTGTTGGGAATATTTCCTTGTTTCAGTGACAGAGAAGGAATCYAGTCAGAAAGACTAGGATATGGATTTTTCCATGAGACTAGAAGGGAAGTCAGTATTGACTTCCAAGATTGATTTAACATRTCAAGCATGTTACAGATGTACAAATATTGAATTGTGTCCAGAGGATTCTCCCAGCAAGAGAGAGAAGACTATGATGAGACACTTACTCCAGTAATTGAATAAATAGTTCTAGTATTCATGAAGACAACCAGAACAACCATGATTCATATACAGTATGATATGCAGGGGGAGAAATCCCCATATTGAAAATTGAGTGGCATTTGGTGCAGTACATTAGTTGGGTCATGGAGACATGAATACAATAGTAGATAGAGTTACATCCATGAAAGAAAAAGAGATATTTTCAGTATCAATTATTGATCCACTCTCAATTTCATATGAAGTTGTTTCCACAATATACTAGAGGAACTACTCTCAGAATTCAACAACTACAGTGATTCTCAGCTTTAGAGAAGATGCAAGTGCAGAGTCCCAGTCCCAGAGGAGCAGTTGCAGAGAGAGTAGAAGACATACTCTCAGAAAGTAAGACAAATAGTGCTCTGTAAAAATCACATAGATCTAGCACATGATTGGGAATACTAATTTGAAGTTGAGCAAGTGTACCAGTTTAGTACAATGAAATTTTGAAGTACGGCATAAGAAGACTCATTTCCAGAAGTTGAAGCAAGCTCCAAGAGTTGGTATGGAAGAATTGATAGTTTTCCGATGAGCTTGGGCTTTACCAAGATTAAATTTGATCCCAATATTTACTTCAAGATTGTGGATGATGGATCAGTTATATTTTTGCTATATATATGGATGACTTTTTCTTGACAGGTGAAGAAAATATCATCACTGATTGTAATAAGAAGCTTGCTGCATAATTTGAGATGAAAGACCTTGGCCTAATGCACTATTTCTTAGGTCTAGAGGTTTGGTAGATCCCAAAAAAGATATTTCTTAACCAAGGAAAGTATGCAATTGAAATACTCAAGCGGTTTGATATTTTGGAGTGTAAATCCATGAATACACCCATGGAAACAAAGTTGAAGCTCATGGTTGATACTTCGTCAGAATTGATTGATGCTATGCTATACAGACAGATCATTGGATCGTTGATGTATCTGACGAACTCTAGGCCAGATATATGTTTGTTTTTTTTAACACATTGAGTCAATATCTGGTAGAGCCTAGACGTGTTCACCTTGTTGTTGAAAAACATGTGATGAGATACCTTAAGGGTACATTGGAATTTGGTCTCTTATATAATGGAGATCAAGACTTCAGAATGATTGGTTATACTAATTCATATTGGGTTGGAAGTGTTTCTGACAGAATGATCACTTCAGGATGATGTTTCAGTCTGGGGTCATCCATGACTTCATGGCAAAGTAGGAAGAAATATAGTATTTCTCTTAGCACGGAAAAAGCGGAATACAGTGTTGCATGTTCCACCAGTTGTGAATCCATATGACTACGGAAGTTTTTGACAGGTCTATTTGATCTAGAGATGGAAGCAACCATGATTCTATGTGATAACCAAAGCTACATAAAGATGACAGAGAACCCTGTGTTCCATGAAAAGTCAAATCACATAGAAATACGGTGTCACTACATTCGTGATATGGTGCAGAGGGGAGACATAAAGATCCAATATGTTGGCACAGATGAGCAGGTTGCAGATGTGTTGACCAAGCCTCTATCTCGTGTAAATTTTGAGCACTTTCGATACAAGATTGGTATAATCTGAAAGGACCTCCCTCAAAAGGGGGAGTGATGTTGATGATACTATGGTATCCTGACCAATAACGGGTAGCTCAGTTAAGATTTTATATCCTAGGGGAATGATCATCCCTGGACAGATCCTGAAGGTCCGATAAGGTTGGTATGTGAGAGTACCTATGCATGTATATGCTAGCTATGGTCAGTAGTGGTAGCTCTGTTAAGATTTTTATAATCCTAGGGAATATTATGATTCCTGGGAAAATCTCGAAGGTCTGGTAAGGATGGTCTATCATAGTACCATGTGGTAGCCCCATTAGTATTTTATATCCTAGGGAATCTTATTATTCCTGGGAAGATCCTTAGAGATTTTCAAAGTACCACAAAATTTTGTAACACCTACCTCATTTTGCTTCCCCATGATGATGATGATGTTGTTTCTCCAGCCTTCRTGTTGTCATGATGTTGTTGCTCCAACATTTGTTTTGTGATGATTTGTTGCTCTAGCCTTCRTGTTGCRATGATGTTATTGCTCCATCCTTTGTGCTATGATGATGATGTTTTTGTTATTGATGTTATTGATGTTATTGATGATGATGATGTATTAGTGTTATACTAATCCATGTTGATGTAGATGATGATGATGTTTCTCCAGCTCCATGTTGTGAATGATGATGAGAAAAACTTATGATGATTTATAGATATGTCAGTCTGTGTTTCAGATGTTGTTGATGTTTTTTCCCTCTCTCTCCTGACGATGTTGTAGAATACCCCTCTTGTTAAGGGGGAGTGTTGAAATATTGTAACTGCAAAGAGTATTATATTTATTATTGAGTCATTATTGATTAGATGAATTCCCTTTTGTGTATTGATCATGTCGGGCTTTGTAAATGTCCAAATCCCCTTTTGTGGATTGGTCAAACCCTAATTATATCATGCAAATTAAGAAGTCAGCCCCATGCCTAATTAAAGTGGTTTTAACCACTAAGTGAAGAAGTCATCCCTGCCCAGTGAAGAGACACCTCCCTAGCACCCAATTAAATAAGAGAGGCTAATGCCTCATTTACTCACTCACTCATTCCACTCAACAAGTGCACAAGTTTCGAGATAGCTGCAGTTGGGAGAAGAAGGAAGAGAGAGGCACATTGCTCAGTGTTGGATATTCTATAGTGTTTTGGTTTATTGTCTTGGCATTGTATTGGCTATCTATATTAAGGAAGTTTTTGTTCGGTTTTCTCCCCTATGAGGGTTTCTTGGGATAAATGTTGTGTATCTTGTGATTGTGTTTCTCTCAATGAGCCTACCTATACTATTGTTATCTAGTAAATTGAAAAGAAACTTCATGGTTGCTCTAAAATTAATACACCTAGCATTCATCCAATATGTAAGTAGAGGTAGGTAGAAATTTGCATCCATTGTATATACCATTTGCATTTATGCTAGTATAGTTTCAGTGTCATCATTGTGTTTTTCCATTTATGTATATATGTTTTCTTATCTTTATTTTATATCATATATGAGTGAGGGTTGATATCACGACCTTGAAGATTACTGATGCATTTTTTTTAGTTCAAGCAGATACAGGTCATACCAAATATGTTGAGATTATCATGTGCTCTACGGTGAGCACATGTCTCCGAGTTGGAGCCAGATGTTATCTTCTATCCTATGGATAACTAAGGAGATCATGTGTCAAGGCCCAAAATTCCTAGACATGGATTGTCGAGAGCCGGATGACTTGAGCATGGCCCCAGAGGGACCATATTTTCTTCATTGCATCCCATCTATCAGCAGCAACAGTATCCATCCCACATACATGGTCATGAAGTAGCAGTAAGTATTGCTCCATAATTTAATGAGTCTGGGTATCATGGTATGTGTCACTCTAATTATTAAAGCACTTGAATATGTTGCACCGAATTCTCCTTCATTTCATAACTTTTTCTTGGAAATTATTCTCTTTAATTTTCTCATAACTAGGAGGGTGACATGATGCCCTAGTAAGTTGATTTCCCTTTAAGATTGGTTTCCACTGGGTGGGTCTATGAAAGGTCATCATCCATTCCCTCCATAATTACCACTTTCCATCCTTATTCCTCTCATTTCCCCCCCTACCTTTGTTCGGGCATTGGGTTTTCCACATTAGGAAGGGTTGTACCTTGCCTTATGGGAAGAAGGGGCTAAAGGCCCAGAGGGTAAAAGTAGCTATCAAGAGTTAAAATTGAAAATGAAAACTTTGACATGCTTTGCCCAGGGATTCCCAAGAAAGTAGTAAAAGGATTCTTAGTAAGAAAAGGGAACCTGTAAGATAAATAAACACTTGAGGTATTAGTTGGTGGATAGGAGGTCTCATCATGAGCCAGCCAATTAGGACCATGGGTATGTAGTGGTATGACACTACCATCTATCTGGTCACCAAACCAGGGTAGTGGATCTTGGTGGCATAGCCAAGAGAAAGGGGGTCTCATCATGAGCCAGTCATCTCTTCTCTGTGAAATGTTTGTGGGTAACGTTGTCACCTCTGGTCACCAAGCCAGGACAATGTCCCTCAGCTCTTCCCTTGAAGAACAAAAGAAAAGGAAATAAAACTAAGAATAAAAGGGATTAAATGGGCTAGGAAACAATGGCATCCATGACAAGATGCAGCTCACCCTCTACTGAGGTACCCACAGGTAATACCTACATTTCCCTGTTATCACTACACCCTATGCCCTAACACTTCCCATGTCACCTCACACACACTTAAATGACCTAGATTGGCTCTCACCTAGGAAACCCCCCGAACTTAAGGAGGATTGGCCCAATAGGACATCATTAGACCCCCTCCAAACCTAACTTGTTAAATTGCATAATGTCTTTGAGCATTTGTCTGGGTAAAGGGGGGTTTGATGCACATGTTTGGGTAATTTTATTATTATATGTGATTGACATTGCTATGATCCATGTAACTTATGAACCCCTAGAGGGAATACTTGTTGTTGCTGTAGGACTTTTCCCGATGGACAGGTGCATATGGGGGAATGATTATCTCAAACCTCCATGGAGCTGAAAGCCCACAGATGGATGTTGTGACCCATCCAGGAGCATAGAGACACGAGAGGCTTGCACCAAGAATAAAGAAGAACGTTTCCCCCAAGACACTCTAGCAGGCCTAGACCCAAGGAGGTCTTTCCTTTCCACCAAGACTTTGACCCTTGAGATCCCATGACATCATCATTTGATCCTAGACGTCATCCAGTCAGGGTTTGCATTTATGAGGGAATTTTTGTGCTAGTTGGCACGTGTGGTAGCATTCAGGGCCTTTGGAGGCCAAATGTTCTGCAATTGAGACCTAGTGTTCCACATTAGGGGGATAATATCACCCTAGAAGGGCATGGAGTCACCCTTGGATATTAAATTAGGGCTTAATTAATGTCATTTATGTAAAAATTGGATTTTAAATTTAATTTGGCCATGTCGGCCTTTCTATGACCTAATTTTAATTAAAGGTCATTGATATTGTATAAATAGAGAGAGAAAACTCTCATTTTTCATGATGAACTCATCACACAAGTGTGTAGTCTAAAATTCAGCCCTCTTTAAGGGTTATTGGTTGAACTAAGTAATCCGCAACTTCTTGGAGAGGCAAATTTTGGTGTATTTTGGCTATTTTTCATTGTGGAGGATCTTCAATGAGGGTTTGGCTTGATAATTCTTGGTGAAGCAAGTAGAAAATATGCAATTTGTTTATTTTATTGAATACTTGTGGTAAATTTTACTTGGTTCATGTTAAACATTATGAAATCGCTTGCTTAAAACCCTAGGAGAGAAACATAAGTTGTTATCTTTCTCTCTATAGTTTTCCACTTGTTTAATTTACTAACTTTTACTAACCTTAAACTAGACTAACTCCCTCAGTAACATGTTGTTGTTGAAAAATATTTCTATAGCCATCTCACAAAAGTAAATTCATCTTAAAAAGTGACATTAAAATATGAATAGACATTGCCAACTTTKCTTCTGACAAGTTGTTATCATTCTATCAACTTAGAGATATATTTTCTTGTCATTTTCAAGCATTCTTAAGGTATAATTGTTTTGGTTGTTACAAATTATTCATTGTTGTTATAAATAATTACCTTGTTGCATTTTTACATYAGCTTKCTTATTTTTCAAAGGTTCATTGTCTTATGAAGCACTAACATCATATGGTACTTGGAAATTGCATTTTTTTTCTATTTTTGTCTTGTTCTAGGAAGGTACACCTTATTTATCTTTCTTCTTCATCTCTATAGGACACAAAGAGCCATTAAAATTGAAGTGACCTATGAGAGAGGGGGACTTTCTTACCTTTTACCTTAGCCTTCTAAAACCCTCAGATCACTGGGGACGCCTCCCCTGGGGTACTGTGACATACTCCTAAATAGAAAGGGGTTTCTGATTAAGGTGACAGTGATGGGTCACTTCGTGTTACACCAATATTCTATCAACTTGATTTTGGATTTGGGAAATGATGCAGCCCCCCTCCCCTCGGGGTTCTATGACCACCTAGTCTCTGGATCGACTCCCTCCTTGAGCTGGAATAGCTCTTCAGTTATATACTAGAACCCCACATAAAAATATCCACATGTCCTTTTATGAAACTCGCCCTGTGCGAACAAGCACCAAGCACGAGCTTCACCTTCACATGACCACAGAATTTGACCGTGTGCCTACACAAAAATTGTTTCATAAGTTCACATGTTGGGACTTCGACGCATGATCCACCCCTGACTCCCTGACTCCCAAGCTCCAAAAAGGGCTTAACAACCATTAACTCCCTCCACTCACGTGATCATTCCTATAACCATGGGCTTAACCTAAACGGCGCATTGCATTTTGCAACTTTAGGATTTTCGCATGTGAGTCTCTCCTGACTCCTTTCCTCTCGAAC
>JASDQU011029396.1:8903-31081 GCA_032191745.1 Picea mariana
TTCTTTGGATTCAACTTCAGATGTATCTTGGAACACTTATATTTGTTGTGACCATTGATGTTGCAATGGTTTCAGTGGTTTTTGGGATCCTTGCACTGATGTGAAGTGGCTTTCATCTTCTTGTCTTTTCCTTTCCACATATTCCTTCCCTCCTTGGAAGATTCTTGGTTATATTGATGTTTATAACCACATGGTTATCCTTTCTTATGGAATATTTTCTCTATATATTATTCTTGCACATAGGCCTCTTCATTGGTCCTTTGTTTTAAGAGCATAAATTTCTTGCACAAATAACTATGTAGACCCCCCACACACTTGAGGAGTATGTTTGGGTTCTTAGGAGAGATACCCAACATGATATCCATATTCCTAAATTCAATAGTGTACCCTTTCCTATTCTCAAAGTGATGACAATGTATCCATTGGTACTCTACATACCCAATAGGGTAGAACTGGGACTTGATGAGGGTTTTAAAATCCTATGACTTAGTTACTGGTGGATCACCCTCCAACTTAAGTGTCTTTGTGTGGATTTCCCACTAGTTTAATGCATGGCCTTCTAGTTTTAGTCAAACAAATGAGATTTTCTTCTCTTCATTTATATTATGGACACTAAAATACACTTCTAATTATTACAACCAATGCTTCAACTTAACACCATCGATCCCACCTTAATGAAGTTTGATATCCACTTTCACTTCCATTTTGAATAGAGGTTGTGAAGGAGTGATGTAACTATAACTTGGTTTCTCTTTCTGAGGATCCTTTCTCAACTTCTTTTCTGGGTCTTCATTATCACTCAATTTCCCATCGGATCTAGATTCTAAGTTAGAGCCACCAACCTCCTCGACAGGTCAATTTTTTTTTCTATAAATGCATTGAGGAGGGCCATATTGCAAGAGATATCAACAAATTTATCTTCCATCCTCGATAATATTTCTTCCACTACATCCTGAGGGTTGTTATGAATAGACTCATCTTCTATGGCCATGGTTTTGTGACTTCCTTCTTAAGCCAATTCCTTGATATTTCAACTTTCCAAAAATACCCCAAATAAACATGCTATGATACCAATATGATATGTAAATTGTTGTGGATAATGCATTAGAAAATTTCATCTCAATAGATCTTATAAGATTCTAAAATCTTATATAATGAAATTTATTTCCTTCGATTCCAAATTAATTATTACTATCTTATTCCTCAAATTTATGAAAAGAATTAAATATGAAAATCAAAATAATAATAAAATATACACACCATCCACATAAATGAATATAATATATATCCTGTGAAACTTGATGCGGGAGAAAAACCAACTAGAAGGTGAGGCCTATTCTTTGTTGTCTTTTCTTTGGTTATCAAAATGCAAATACAAAGAAAGGGGAAGTCACTATGGATTTTCCTATTACTATGGAATAAATGGATACTATAGAATATTATTAATACATTTGTTATCCTCTCAAATCCCACTCCTTATATTCTCTACTCAACTATGGAACAAGTACAATAAAAGGTAACATAATCCCTTCTCTTCATAGTGGCCTAGTATTTAACATATCTCGATAACCATCTAGGGCTAGTGTTTCTACATCCTCAACCCTAAATTAGTGATAAGGTTTTATACCTTAAATAATCTTATTGAAATTACACACATTTCTATCACCACGTGTGTGAGTAATAGGGGATGATGTGGCATACACTCATACCATGGAGGTCAACAAGGTAGGTTAACTTGCAAGAGGCATAACGTTTGCATACAAGCTTCAATTGAGGTGATTTTTGCATTGTTGGAAAGATATCGATGTCTGGGATAGTGTCAAGGGGATGAGAGCTATTATTGAAAATATTTTACCCCAAAAAATTAAGTTTGACCCCTCAAATGTCTTTGGAAGGTTTTGAAACCCAAATCTCCAAACTAGGACTTGTTGCTAAAATCGTCCCTACAAGACAATTCCTCCATTTTCTCCACCTATAAAGTACTAACATATATGGAAAATTATATAATGATCTATTACAAATCAAACATGCTCAAAGTGAGTGGAACTATCCCTTATTTAGAAGGTTCCAGATGGGAAATGCTAAATACATGACTGATAAACACATCACTCCACAAAATAAGATTGGGATTGATCAAATATTGCATTAGCTCAACCACTTTAGTAGACTCATCACTCTTTAAGGGCTGAGTGTGGTTGACCAAATATTGCATTGGATTGAAAACATCATTAACCATTGGTTGAAAAAGTTGCACAAAAACATGGTCAACAGACACATAACCCTATGAAATAAGAGTGGGATCATTCAAATATTGCATCAACTCAACTACTTAATTAATCGATGGTTGAACAGGTTGTTGGGAAACCAAAGGCGGTTCAGTATTAGAATGGAATTCTAACAATGACCTCACCTTTTGTACCTATCATATAACATGGCACATATGAGTAAGGTGATCTCCCTTGTACAATTTACAAGGGAATTTAGGATTACGACATATACATCTATATTTCTCATGAATATTAGTGCTCCTAGCATGAATCACATTGGCTAGTGGCTTTCCCCTAGCATGAATTGTAGTGGTTGTTTTCTTATCTCTGGTATTACTTGTAATGACTGGTTTCCCATTTCCAGTATGATTTTTAATAATGGGATTCCTTCTTTCAACATGACTTACAATGTATAGTTTTGTGCCCCCATCATGACTCGTAGTGGTTGTTGACATGTCTCTATAATGACTCGTAGTGGATGGTGAGTTTTCTATACTATGAATTGTAGTGACTGGATTATTTTCCCTACCATGAATTGTATTGGATGGTGTCTTTCCTCCAAAATGACTCATATTCGCTAGTGACACATCTCCAACATGACTAGCAGTGGTTGGTGACTTTTATTGAACATGACTTGTAGTGATTGGATTCTTTCCCCTAGCATGAATTGTAGTGTCTGGTGGCTTATCTCCATGTATTCACTTCTTCTTCTTCTTCTTCCTCTTTCTATTCTTTTTATACATATACTTGTTATTGGTAGATATACTTTCCATAGATAAGGAAAAAGGAGGAGGGACAGTTTTCACTAACGAAAAGGTAAAGGGGTAACATCAATTTTATTCCCTTGGCATAAGATGCTTAATTTATAAGATTCAATATCATTATTAATACTTAGAGTGGACCAAAACCAAATCACTAGTTCCATACTCAACCCAGGAATGTTCAAAGTAACCATCAAGGGGGCACCGATGTTTCCAAAGAAAGGAAAAGCACAAGAATACCCTTGGGAAGGGGTCCCTTGGTTGGTACCCTTGATAAATTTAGCCATAAACGTCTTTTGCACAGGTTATTTCCTTGCGGGACAATCCAATGCAACTTTGGTCTCTTTGAGTAGCTCTCACATAGGAGAATTAGGATGGTCAAACCTTTGCATTTGAGGAGGCAGTTCCACGAATCCACACGTTTAGGTGAACTATAGAGGGTCCTTCTATACCTCTAGAGTGTTTGGTGAACCAATTTGAATAATATATTCAAAAGAGATAAGACATAGAAAACCTAAGGAAAACTAAACAAACACACAAAGATCACACAACTAACAAAAGTCCTATGATAGATCAACAAACAAACTACTCTTCCAAATATCACCCCAGGCGGATTAGGTATTGAGTTTGAGATAATGAAGATATTATCAAAGAACCTTATGGATATTGATATGGGTTTATTAAGTCCCAATATTGATGAAGAAAGAAATGAGAGACAACTACGATAACCTACTCAAAATGTTCACCTAAGGTGTAAGTACCCCTGAGAAGCAAGGCACCCTCCAAAGGAGCCAAAATGACAATTAGGAATCTATATCAAGTACTGCATGCACTTCTCACTCACAGTCACCCATGTGAAATCCTAGGAATGGCCACTAAGGTTACCAACTCATAATCCATGACCATATAGAACAATCATGGGTTAGGATTGTTACCCCCTTATATCTATGGTTAGCTAGATGATATTGTTTCTCCATGATCCACATTGTAGACAACAGTTCTGATGATGAATTTATGGATTCTCCATAGACATGTTCCCATGGATTCCTTCAATTTTTTTCGTAGCTCACTCACATTAGTTGATATGGTGCATGACACACATGAGGTACCCTATTATGATACTTCATATCAAGAGATAATGTTAAATGTTTTGGGCATGAAAATAATGATCATGAGTTGAATTGTATTTTGAAGCATGGTGCTTTGAATTTATACTTTTTACCTTGTTTCACATTGGTGGTGATCATCATCTCCTAGCCAAGTGTTGTCACTCTTGTGAAAATTTGTACTACTTGGGGGCTTTGATAAGGGTAACATGTCCATCTCCCAATCGATATATAACACACTCCATCTCTATCATCTTTGTTATCGCGTCTTTTGGATTGGTTGGCATATGTCAAACATAAAGGTTCATGCCTCATAATCCCATGAGAACAATGAGGTAGAATATTCAAGGTTGATGTAGGTTGTTATATATACAAAAAAATAATGTAAAGAGTAAGTTATAACCCTTTGCTAAGAGGCGATCACCCCAAATCCTATGCAATGAATGCATACCTAAAGAAGGACTTGGAAAAAGAAAATCAAAAGAAAAAAGGTTGAATGAATAAAGAAAAATTCAAATATAGGTTTGGAAAGACATAATGAAAATAAATTGGTAACTTATTACCTAAGCACTCCCTCATACAAAGGAACTCATGAGGATGACTATCATACGTAAACTTTCATGACTATTACACCACCCATGAAGTAAACCCCAAACCATACCATATGCCATTGCACATGCTCCTTGATGAATTTATTAGGAAATACTTTGTATCCTAGGTACTGGTACACATAAAAAGGGTTAATAATGGTCCTCCCATACCTAAACTTGGAAAATTGTATAACTTTATGAGCTACTGTAAAGTTTGAATATGATGCTTAATGTGATTTATGTAGTGCATTTTGTATTGACATGACTCACTTTATATGTTTTATTTGACTTGTGTACATGCCTCTGGCTTTGATGACAATGTGGACTACATGAGCCCCTCCTTGAACGATGGATTTCATATGGATACTCACATGATTGATGCATTTTTCCTTTGAAAGATGTAGAAGGGCTACTAGCACACTTGATGGAGGTTGTCCCACTACTTGTCTTAAAAGAAAATGGGAGAGAAGACATTTTCCTCAAACAAAATACTTCACACACTTGATATTATTGCTTCAAACAAATTACATCTTTATAGGAGTAGCTGAACATTCTAGATTTGAGAATAGTGGATCTAGATTTCTAAGTTTAGCTAATACACCCTAGAACCAAGTCACTTACAATTAACAAACCACAATTTACTAAAGTAAGCATTAATTCTAAGAGTCTTTTGGCTAGCACTTAGTTAGAGTCTCTAATTTCAATTAGTTTAAATTTTTATTCAATTTTTTGAACACCACATGATTCTTATTTTTAACATAACTACAATTTTACAATGCTTGTTTTCCTAGTTAAAAATTATCTTTTATATATTAATGTTTGTAACATTGGAATCTATATTTTTTTTGAGGAAATATACTCACAAAAAACCTTGTGAATACTTCCCCATGATCCATGGATTTCGGCCTTGATTATGGTGTCTCGCCTCAGGGAATCAAGAGAGTTAAAATCATGACCAACAATAATAATGATAAACTCACTTATGACTCTGGACCAATTGAACTGACCCTCAAGGATTTCATTGAATTCTCTATTATCTTGTTGGATACAAGTTTTTACATGCAATCAATAATAAATAGTTTCTATCATAACATCTTTTAGAGACCACCATATTTTTATGCTTATATATAAATAATACTTCGATATGTATAACTTGAAGAGTATTATTACTTCATAATTTTAAAAACTAAGTTTTAATATATAAATTCAATTTTATTAATTTGTGGAATTAGTTCAAGTGACATCAACATTGTTGGTTATTTGACTAACTATGTGTCAATGGATATTAGGTTCAAATCCCCTTATATATATTATTTTAAATCAATAAATTTATTAAGAACACCATCCACATAGATATCATTTCAATTTTTTCATACAATATTTTTTTGGATATATATATTAAATCTAAGATCTAAATAAAAAATTTATAAAACAAATATGAAATAAAAATGATATATATATTAAATCTAAAATCTAAATAAAAAATTTAAAAAATAAATATGAAATATTTTTTTAGGATATATATATATATATATATATATATATATAAAACAAATATGAAATAAAAATGATATATATATTAAATCTAAAATCTAAATAAAAAATTTAAAAAATAAATATGAAATAAAAATGATATATATATTAAATCTAAAATCTAAAAAAAATTTAGAAAATAAAAATGATATATAATTAACTTTACTAAAATTTAAAACTCTAAAGGTTTATCTTCTATAAATTATTAATTTATATTTATAGAGAATATAAACATATATATATAATATAATAATTAATTATATAATCATATTAATTTATTATTTAAATATACATATAATCATATAAGTTGGATCCTAAGAAGTTATAGAGTCTAATTCTAAAACTCAATACTAAAAAAAATAATAGGATTCCCTTAAGGGATTGGAATTCCTACTTTAAAAGTCTTTACAAGTTCCCTAATGCCATGGAGATCATTCATATCATCCCTACAAGGGAAGAATTTTTTTCTTTAGATGACATAGAGTTCGGGTTTAAGCGGCTTATAAATGGGAAAGCTAAGGACATTGAAGGCTACCACGCTGAAATTTTTAAAATTGGAGGGCCAATCCTTATCCCTCAAATACACAAGCTCTTCAATTTAGCAATCAAGCAAGGACTCCCTAAACACTCGATGGAAATCCTCATTGTTCCTATTTTTAAAAATGGGGATAGACACATTCCCTCTAATTATAGGACCATTATGATTAGCCCGATTTTAGCCAAGCTTTATGAAATTATTTTGGAAAAGAATATTAACCTTTTGCTAGAAAGTCACGGTAAAAGAGATAAAGGCCAAGCCAGGTTTAGGAGATATCATTCAACTGTGTACCATCTTGTTACCTTTAGGATCATTGCAGAGGAGTTCTACAATACTAAAACCAATCTTTTTTGTTGTTTTGTTGACTTTAGAAAAGATTTTGACATGGTTCCCAGGAAAAACCTTTGGAATAGATTGGAAGAGATAAAAGTGTCTCTCGAGTTGAGGGCTGCTGCAAAAAGGATGCATGAGAACATTATTGCTAAGTTTAAAAACACCGAGGGCTAGTCAAAAGAGATTAATTGCAATATCAGAGTCAAACAAGGTTGTCCCTTGTCCCCTACCCTTTTTGGCATATACATTGACAAGTTAGAAGATTGCTTGGAAAAAGCAGGTTGTGTCGGCCCTACTCTCACTGGTATAGTCATCAATCTTCTTCTTTATGCCGATGATATCGTTCTTATGGCAAGGAGTCCCCATGATCTTGAAAACCAACTAAGAATCCTGAAGGAGTTTTGCTCCAATATGGGTATGAATGTTAATATTGATAAGACTAAGGTCATGATTATTAAATCCAATAAGATCCCTTATGATACCTTCGTATATGACAACAACAACTTGGAGGAAGTGATTTCATACAAATATCTTGGAATTGATATTCACCACACGCTGAATTGGAATTATAGCATTGAGAAAATGATTATTGGGGGATAGAAAGCTTATCACATGGGCTTGAAAACAATTGTAAATCAACCGATCTTTGGAGTTGGGATAAGAAGAAACTCCTCTTTGAGACTCTTGTTACACCTATTATTATTTATGGATGTGAAGTATGGGCTTGTAGTATTTCTCGTGAATCCTCGAGAAAGATAGAGCAAATACAAAAGAATTTTATAACCTATAATCTCAAAATTAAAGGAAATATGTCCTATCCCATCCTCCTCTTAGAAACAAGCCTCTCCCCCATTGAGAGCACGTCTATGACTAGATACCTAATGTATAAGAACAAGTTAAACAACATGGAAAACAAGAGGCTTCCTAAAATTGCTTGAAAATCAAGTCATAACCACCATCGACTCAAATGTGGATGACATAAATATTGGAAGACACCATTGAAGAATAAAGATACTATTAAAAAAAAAACGTCAAATCAAAATTTAAAGAGAAAATGTGGTGTGATAAAGAGTTAGAGGAAAAAAGAAAATTAAGGTATTATAAGGATGTAATCAACCCTAATCTAGAAGATCAAAATTATCTATCTGGTGTAAAGAAAAAAATAAACATTGTTAAGATAAGAACAAATTCTTACGAGCTCCATAGTGAAATCAGGTATTGGTCAATTCCTAAAACGTCATGGGATGAAAGAGTGTGTCACCTTTGTGACACTAAGAAGGTTGAAGATGAAAATCACTTTCTCTTAGATTGTCTAGCTTATACCATATTAGATCTCATTTTCAAAATATTTGTCACATTATCAACCTTTCTAACCTCTTAATTCAACAAAAGTATCATGATCTTGGAAAGCTTCTCTTAATGCTTTTCGAGCACATAAACTAAATTCTAAAGAATCACAAGTAATCACTTACTCAAGGTCCAATAGACACCGATTCTCTCTTAATAAACGTTGATCATCATCATAATAAAGTAACAATATTAATAATAAAAAAACTCTACATACCATCACATCACATAAAGTTAATCATCTTTTAATATCTCAAAGCATATATTACCCTAAATTGATTTATAATATGAAGCTTAAAGGTAAGATGCTTCCTTCCATCTCTTTTAACTGGATAACCATTTATTTACTGAATACAAAACTATTTTGACTAATTTTAAGCAATTGGTTTTGACTTTTAATCTTGAGTAAAGCAATTGGTTTTGACTTTTAATCTTGAGTAAGAAATTTTACGATACATCTTACCATATATAAATATGGAAACTGCATCACTGAAGCTGTGTGTCAAGTCTTGGTTGAAAGGCCATGGCCATTATAAATATATATAACTCCAATAATTGTCCATCCATGGACAAATAGGAAGCCCACTCCATAAACCTGTGCTTAAATTGTAGACAACCACTTCTATACTCTTTTTCCTTTCACAAACTCTTACGAAACACACATTATCTCCTACTGCTGTACACTTAAACCGTAGGTAACGCCTGTTACATTTCAAATAGTCCCACATAGTTGGAGGCATCCTTGCAATTTCTTTCAATTGCCCTGTCGTTGTGTTGCTGTTTGTGGAAAGATTCAGTGATTCCACTTCACATATGATTACCACTTCCTCCACTTCCTCTATGGGCGCCACAACTAATAACCGTGATCTGCACATCACTAGTTGAAGCTCTAACTCGCGTCTAAGCATTGGTTCAGGGATTGGGACAGCCAACGTTGGTTCCGGTCGTTCGTTTAACGCGGTGATGGTGAAACCAAAAATTCTGGGAGGAGAGGGAGAGGCCTTTATACAGTAGTATGAACAGTCACAGAAAACTAAATCACTCAAACAATAGGGCATTATATGCTCCGGAATTGGTCCCAAAATCTTCCATGTCTGTTGAGAGCCATCGTACATTTCCACTATGTTTTCTCGGTTGTCATTAAAGCCAATCACCAGGACTTTGTAGGCGCCATTATTATCTTCCGCGATGCATCTGAGCTTTATCCAAGTTATTGCTAACATGGGAGGTAGTTGGATGGACTTTCCAGAATAAGGATTACAGACCTGGGGCGGCGAAATGTCTCTCTCTACGAGCACATTGTCTCCTTCAAATCCTCTATCGAACAACAAAAGGCCTGCCGCAGATCCTCTACATTTCACTGATCGTTCTCCATCGGGCAAAGAAAGGGAGAAGCAACGCTTCCAGGTTTGTGTGTCGAAGCAGAAGGCCATAGAAGGATTAGTGGGGAATGGATCGCACAGCAGTAGCCATGGCTGCTTGTTGATAGTCGCATCTGGCCATGCTTCGGTTATGAAATAATTGGATGAGAGCAGAATGTTCCATTCGTTGCAAACCCCGCGATATCTGTACACATCTTCTACTGGCAATCGGCTCAATATCTCCGTTTCCAAATGATCTCCCAATTCCTGCCACCAATCTGCTCGCAATTCCTTCCACCACTCATCATCTGCTCTTTTTAGTTTTCCAGTTTTCGCTCGGCCACTTTCCATTTTCGTTTTCAGTTTTCGCTCGTCCTCCTCTGACTCAACCCTATTTTTGTTCTTCCGTTTTCGCTAGGCCAGGCCTCCTCTCAGACCAATCGATAGGATCAATGAGAAACGGTGTTAATAGCAAACTTATATTTATATGTTATGTTCGGATCGTATGCACCAATAAATCCGACTTTACGTTTTTCTTTAATTGTTAATTCATTTTTGAGGATTCCTCTGAACACATTTGAGATTGTTATTGGTAATTTGGTTTTTTTTTAATACCTGAACATATAGACCAGTATTAACTCTCATCTTTGCTTCTATGTTAATAAATTATTTCTTCAAAAATAAATTATTTCTATGTTAATAAATTGCTTCAAGTCTAAACACTTTTTATTGTTGCTTTATTAGATTTCACCACTTCTATTTTAATATTTTTTTACGTAGCAATACAATTATATTATAATTATCCTAACATATAAGCATATAAGCATAAGTTCATGATTCAATTCCAATATCTTTTTACAATTGTTGTAACCTAATATTTTCCTGAGAAGCCTTTGAAACGACAATGTGCTCTCCCTTAGTTATGAAATGGTCCCTTAGTTATGAAAATGGGCCATTGCTTCTTTTTTCTTATTCGTCCCACTCACTTAGAGTCAAGGGGGCTTTGCTAAGGGCATTAAAAAAAATGAAAACTTAAGGCAATATATTTAAGAATATCTTGAGTGGGTCTAATGGTTAAGAACATGTATTTCCTCCTAAGAGGTCACATGTTCAAATCCAGAGGGGGTAGGGTATGTGTACCTTCGTAGACTTTACCAGTTGGGCGGAGGGGGTTATTATTATTGATAGGTAATAAGGGGTGGAGGGTTTTTTTAATGTTAAGCCTCAATATAGCTATTTGGGGGGTAGGGATGGTGCTAGGTATTCAAAGAAATATAAAACATCAAGAAATCCCAATATGACTAATTTTGATTCTCCCTATCTACCCTACTCCCATGGTGGATATTATTGAACAAGAAAACCCTAGCATATGAAGAGCTTCAACAGAGGCAGAGGTAGAGGCTTCAACTGGTTTTCCATGGGTCCTCAGGCTACATTTAACCCCCCATATCTGATGTAATCAAATGGTGGTGTATATGATCCCTACTTGTGGAGAAGGGAATCATGTGCTTGGTTGGGAGCATAACATAGGTAGGCTTGGTTGGGTGAAGGTAGGTGATGTGAGTGTAAGTAAGTTTTCCTTACTTGACCTTTCACGCAGGACTAAACTTGCTCAAGTAAGATTTTTGACCTTCCTTAACATTGGCACAAGACGCACACCTCCTACCCCTTAAATAATTTAGGTAGGTTAAGGCCCGACAAAGACCCTTCTCTCTCTTTGTATCTACCCTTTATTTGTCACTTTGGGAATGTTGATCCTTTTTTTGATGATAAGATGATATCTAGCTACTTTCATATCCATGGTTTTCAGTAAGATCATTGCTTCAAATACATTTTTTTCTGAGTTTCAAGGATCTATTTCACACTTGTGGCCGAAGGGCATTTAATCACTTTATGGGAAGGAAAGGTTCCTCGAGAGGGGATATATCTCATTCCATGTGTTGAGTACACAACAAACTCATCAAAATTTGACATTTTTGAGGTACCACTTTTTTTATCTTGTGACTTGTTCCATTTTCTTGGGTTTTACTTTTTAAAACGAAAAATGGGTTTTCTTAATGTTTGCTTTTTTTTGTTTTTACTTCATAAATAAAGATTAAGAAAATACAAAAAATTAACTCTCATATTTTCATAAGAAAGTAGAAAGGAAAACAAGGGAAAGGAAGTATAATGTACCCTATTTAAAAATAAATAAAAATAAAAATTCATGAGGAACATTAAATATTGTTTCTATTTAAACAACACATTTTGAAAGACTTATACCTCATACTGCACGGGATTTCTATACCTAAGAGCAAGGGGTTGATTTTGCGGTATCCTCACCTCTCGCACATAAGTCCATCTATTTACCTCCCCTTTTATACCTTAAACATTCTCCTTTATACACTTACAAATCCTACTAGATTTATAATACTATCATATAGGTATTTATTTCATCCATAGGATCTTTAGTCCTATACTCATTCCTAAKMCTTGACCTCTATATYAGYGCACCAAGGGCARACCCCCTTTTGACCATACRRAAATAAACCTTCCTACACAAATGAMAAAGTTTTAGAYATAAAGGATCGAACGCATATATTYATAAYTRAAACRAAATAAAGGCYTAACATGATGATCATTCRTTACRTTAAATGGCYGAACCAAGGCCTTTTGATCRCTSGYCGTGTTYAACTTTTGATATCCCTTATCATAGTTTTCTTTCTCAAAGGAACTCAATGATAAAGAACTGTTGGTTCCGCCCTAACTCCATGATAAACTAACTGTGCCTCAAAGGAGTCATCCTCTCTCTCGTATTAATTCGATATGAATTCGAAAGGTTTTGTGTCAGTCTAGAATTACAGACAGCTGTCTAGTCCATTAATGGAGAACTTGAGGGAGATAGTTTCGAGGTTTTTGCCTCATTGTTGTTCTGTGTTTTCCTCTGCGAGGGAGGACGACAGCCTGGAGATATTTACCCAGGGAAATAAATAAGGTTATAAAACCACCTGGTAAGTCCACGTCACACTTATACTATCTGTAGCGTAGTGTAATTTCTGAAAGTTTTAGTCGTCTCTGTAATTATTAATCTGGCGGTATTCTAGCGAGGATTCTCCTCCTTCATTAGTCTTTAACTCTCTGGAGTATTTCTCTCCGGTCATGGTAGATACATACATTTTAATCAGGGTGGACGGTTGGTGTCTTATCTTTTCTGTGAGGCAGCTATTTCCATTCTACAACGACCATTAATCTAGAAGGCTTCTACATAGACTCTTTCCTTTTGGAACGGAATTAGTCTTGTATGTTCTAGGGTTCTGTCAACAAAAATACCCTATGACAGTTGGTTAATTGTATTCTTAGTTAAAAGTAAGGACATAAAGAAATAACCCCATATTGTGAATGTTTCTCATGTCTTTACTGTTTCCAAACCTTTGCCTCTGTATTAAAGTGATGAAACAAGACTATACCATTTTATCCTAAATGTATATCCGATTTAAATGGAAACTCAGTTCTAAGTTACGCAACAGTTAATCATTTGTTTTGGTAAATATTATACACAGAATTCAGTATTTGGATAGTAATACACATACATGTAAATGAAATTCGATTATATACCCCACCCGGGTCTACTTGATCTTTATAAAGAGGTTCAAATGATTTCTTTAGTTATTCAATGGCTGTACAATTTTTGAAATCACCGAAGCATATAAATTATATGATTCCAGAATTTATGTCTTTCCATTCATGGATCTTTCGCTCCTGTATTATTTTATTTCAAAACTTTGTTTGTGGCTAAGTGAACTGTTCGCTTTCCTTTATATCATTGGCATCTGGTGGTATGCATACAATAGTCTGTTAAGTGACTCTGAAAATTGGTATAGGTAGTTATATACATATATCTATATATAAATATATACATAGGTACTTCCTAGACATATGCACAGCCTGATCATCATGACTATTTAGTACAGCCTGTGCATTTAACCTCTCTCTCTCTCTATATATATATGAGCTTCCAAGTTTAATTCCCGAATTTCCTTGGCATTCTTCAATCGACAAATTTTTTTAAGCTGGTTACTTATATGTAATTAATTCACATGCCTGAAATACTAGGGTTAGTACAAGACGGATCCCATCTAGCTTAAATACATCATCCATATACTTTATAAAACAATTCCATCTACACTTAATACACGCAGAATTTCGTATTCAAGGAACAAAATAGTACTCTAAGAATTATATGACAATCTACTTCATTCCAACAGTAATTAAATCAATAGAACAACTCGTCCAGAATTAAAGAAATATATTATTTTAGCCATTAAATTAAATAACATTCGATCAAGAAATATATTATTTTAGCCATTAAATTAAATAATATTCGATGAGAAAGGGTAGGTAGACATATCTGAGAAATTTTCCGAAACAACAAATGGAACAACCAAGTTCCTCCCAACCTTAGAACAGAACATCTAATCTACTTGCTTCGTTCACCCCCTAGCCTGACCATGAATCCATGAGGGCGAACTCCAGAACTCCTCCTCAGCAATAGTCCTTCAGTTGCAACAACTTCTTCTTGCCTCACACTCAGAATACAGTGTTCATAACAGAAAGAGATATTTATTTCCCCAGCATACTAGGGAGCGTCCTGCCTTCTCTCATATGCTATATATCCAAAAACAATTGTGCCTAGGCTTTTTTTCCCTTGAGAATTTTCGCAACTTTCCTAATCCTTAATTTTCAGGGGATGCCAATGGCCAAATACTTGATTTTCTACTTGTAACATTCAGCCTTGAGGTAGTTCCAACATGTTCCCCACTCATGGAGTCATGGTCAACTGATTTTAACCTGACTATCCATTTGTCCATCAAAAATAAAAATAAAAATATTTGTTTCTCATAATCATTATTTACAATTAACTAAATTCGAAATTCATAATTGCTATAAATGGAAATAATTTTCCAATTTCGAATTTATCAAAAATGGAAATAAATCGCTACGCATTCTTAGCCTTAAAAACAATTTATTTTTTAGGGATGTTACATCCTTTCCCCATTCAATAAAACATTGTCCTCAGTGTTCTTCCCTTTCTTGGAACAGGATTGGATGATATTTCTACAAATCTCCCTCCAACTCCCAAGTGGCCTCCTTAGGACTAAAGTGCTTCCATTGCACTTTTACTTGAGCGACGACTTTGTTCTAAAGTGCTATTTCTTTCCTGTCCAGAATGTGCAGAGGTTTTGCTTGGAAATCTCCTTTTGGTTCCACCTGCACTAAGTTCAAATCGATCATATGAGTAGGGTCATGAGCATAATTCTTTATCAGAGAAACATGAAATACATTATGAATATTTAGATTGGCAGGAAGTGCAAGTTGGTATGCTACGGGTCCAATTCAAGCTAAGATCTCGAAAGGGCCACAAAACCTGGGTGCCAACTTGGCACAGTTCCCTAGCTTTAGCAAACTTCTTCTGGCCTTTACTTTTAAATAGACGTGGTCTCCCACTCGAAATTCTAGGTGTCTTCTTTTCAGATCCGCGTAACATTTCTGTCTGTCCTACGCCTCCTTTAAATTTTGTTGTACTTTTCTTACCATGCTCTCCATTTCCTGGAGCATCTCTGGCCCCACCATGAGTCTGTCATCTGGGTTATCCCAACTAATTGGAGTCATACACTTTCTGTCGTACAGTACTTCGAAGGGGCTCATCTTAGCCGAAGTTTGGTAACCATTGTTGTATGCAAATTCCACCAAGTGTAGGTAGTCTTCCCACTTGCTTGGTTTTGTTCTTACGTACAAGCATAGCATATATTCTACGATTTGGTTTGTTTGTTCAGTCTGACCATTAGTTTGTGGATGATAGCTTGTGCTGAAATTCAAGTTAGTATTTAACCCTACAAACAATTCTTTCCAAAAAGCAGATGTAAATTTTACGTCTCTATCCGAAATCACCATTTTAGGAATACCATGCAGTCTAAAAATTTCTTTCATGAATATTTCAGCGATGTTAATAACTTTAGAATTAGACTTTACATGAATAAAATGTGTATATTTACTAAGCTTATCGATTACCACCATAATTGAATCATTCTGTTTTTTTGAGTTCTAGGCAAACCTGTAATAAGGTCCAGTGATATAATATCCAATTTCCATTCCGACACAGGTAAGGGCTGCAACAGGCCAGCTGGATGTTGGTGTTCGACTTTCACTTGCTGATGATCTTGACACTTAGTTAAGTATTTTGTTGTTTCACCCTTCATATTAGGTCAATAAAATAACTTCCTTAGTGTTATCGTTTTCTGGTATCTCAGATGACCAGAATATGGTTTCTTGTGTACTTCCTCCAAAACCGTTAACTTTAATTCTGCTGAATCTGGTATGTATATTCTAGTTTTAAATCGTACTAGACCATTTTTGTCCAAACTCAGATCTGTTTTGTTTGAATTTTCTGTATTATTCTGTAATTTTGTCACTGTTTTAGTGTAGTTCTCATCGTTATTACCTACAGCTTTTACCCTATGTTCAAGATTGTTTTCTACCCTGCTAACGTTTATTTCAAACAGCCCATGAACACTTCTGCTTAAGGCATCAACCACCTTGTTTTCCTTACTCTTGATATGTCTTACTTCAAAATCAAATTCGCTTAAGAAGGCCAACCATCTTGCTTGCCTTGCATTAAGGTCTGGTTGACTAAACAAAAATTTCACACTGTTGTTATCCGCTAATAACAAAAATTTTCTGCCCATTATATAGTGTCGCCACATCTTTAAGCCGTGTATGACAACTGCCAACTCTAAGTCATGAATGACGTAGTTTCATTCATGTTCTTTTAGTTTTCAAGATTCATAACAAATAACGTGCCCTTCCTGAGTCGGGACACCGCCCAGACCTTCTTTACTCGCATCTACATAGACTGTGAAGTCTTTGTCTAGATTTGCTACCTTTAAAATGGGTGTGGTTGTCAATAATTCCTTTAACTTATTAAAACTGTCCTGACATTTCTATGACTAGTTGAACTTGGTTCCCTTCTTTGATGTGATAGGGTATGCAATTTTGGAAAATCCCTCGACAAATCTGTGGTAATATTCGGTGATTCCCATGAAAGACTGGATTTTCGCTACGTCCTTAGGAATCGACCATTCCATTATCTCTCTTATTTTCTCAAGGCCAACCACAATACTTTCTTCAGATATTACGTGTCCTAGGTACTGTATTTTCTTCTGATAAAAGTTTCACTTATCGAATTTAGTATACATTTTGTGTTTTCTTAAGGTTTGCAGAACTATCCTTAAGTGCTCTTCGTGTTCTTCTTCTGTTTTAGAATATACTAGGATATTGTCAATAAATACCAAAACAAACTTGTCCAAGTACTGACTGGAAATACAGTTCATTAAGCACATAAATGTGGCTAGCGCATTAGTGAGTCCAAACGTTATAACAACAAATTTGTAAAGTCCATATCTTGTTCTGAATGTTGTTTTATTTATGTCATGTAACCTGGTGATAACCATATTTTAAGTCCAATTTACAAAAAATATTGTCCCCACATACTTGACCGAACAGATCATTGATCTTGGGTAAGGGGTATTTGTTTTTAACAGTCATTTTGTTTAGTTGTCTATAATCGATGCATAATCTCAGAGTTCCATCCTTATTTTTAAAAAAAATGATTGGTGCTCCCCATGGTGAAACACTCGGTCTAATATATTCTTTGTCCAATAATTCTTTTAATTGGATTTTTAATTCTGTTAATTTCGATAAACTCATTTGGCAGGGTGCTTTAGATATAGGGGCTGAACCAGGTAGTGGGTCGATAGAAAAGTCTATCTCCCTCCTTGGGGGTAATTCAGGTATCTCATCAACAAACACATCTCTGAAATCATGCAAGATGACAAAATCCTCCAAGCTAGGTTTATTTTATTTTTCCAATAGATTTTTTACTTGGATGGCATAAATATGACAACCCTTTCTCATGCATTTCTTAAATTGCATTGCTGAAATCTGTCTAACTAAGATTGGTTTTTGTATACCTTGAACTGTCCTAACAGTTTCATTTTCATCTTTATACTTGAGTGATTTTTCATAACAATCTAACACTGCTTTATGCCTTTCTAACCAATCCATTCCGATAATTACGTCATAAGACCCTAACGGTACATTGTTCAAATTTGTCTTTGTGTTTTGACCACCTAAACTGAACTCATAATCATAAACAAAATCAGATACTTTTCTTTTTGTTTCTGTTGCTAGTTATACTAGCCAAGAATTTGCATGTCTTGTTTTCTTAAGATTATTTGAATCCACTACACCAGGAGTGATGTAACTCAATGTAGCTCATGGATCAATTACAACAAAAATAGGAGTATTGTTAATCTTACCTTCAATTTCCACTACAGTGGATTGGTGGTTAGTTTGTCGGGCATCCATGGATGCATTGATCCAATGTAAGCTTCTGTGCACATCTCCCACTGTAGAGGCTTCCTGTAGGGTGTGAACCGTAGTTCTGGCTGCTGAAGTCAAACGTGGATAGTTCCTCCTTACGTGAGGTTCTCCACATTCCCAACATTTTAACGGTTCACGAGGACTGTCCCCAAACTTCTTTGTTCCCATATTTACTGGTTTACCACCTCCTTGGGTGTTCTGATTGTTGGAGTGGAAATATTTCCTTGGAAAACTCTTTGGTGCATTCCGAAAAAGGAGGTGGCTGATATCCCTTCTTTTGTTGGTTCATTCAGTCTTCTTTCTTGTCTTTCCAAGCTTTGGGAAATTCTGATCGTTGTTTGTATTGGTCATAACACATTCATGCTTTCCTGAAAACTTCGCTCAAGGACTTGGGATTATCAAATTCGATTATGTCCTTATAGGACTGTGGTAAACAACTTAGGAACCTCTGGATTTTCACTTTGTTTTCCCGGATATAAGGCACGAACCTTAGTAATTCCGGGAATTTGTTTATCAAATCATCCATAGCCATTTGACCGAGTTGCATCCCATAAAATTCTTTGGTTTTTATTTCATAGTAACTTTTAGATAGGTATTGTTTCTTAAAGTATTTCTTAAAATATGACCATTCCATCTGTTTTTCTTTTAAGCCTTTGGCCAACTTCAGGTCTTGCCACCATATGCTAGCCTTTCTTTTCAGATTATAGATGGCCATTCTGACCTTCATATTGTTGGAATAATTGTATATATGGAAATACTTCTTTATGTCTAATACCCATGCTTCAACTTCCTCCCCTCTTCTGGATTCCCCGTCAAAGGTAAATGGTTTGATTTTCTTAAATTTTCCCTCTAGATGGTCCACTTGTTTCCTTTTTCTTCCTGTTTTTGTTTTATCTTCTRTTGAAGGTGTACCTTCGGAAGAGCTGTCCTCTTTTTMTGYTTTAGGACCAAAATTCTTGGAGGCCCTTTTACTGACCTCTTCTTCCTGATTAGCGTCCTTTGGGCTCTTTTTTTGGTCACTATGCTTCGTAGCAGGACTTCATTTATTTCCTGTTGTTCCTGATGTGCCTTTTTCAGTTTCTCATTGTCTTCCTTGAAAACTTGCAGCTCGACAATGAGATTTCTCATAATTTCTAGAACTTCGGTCGGTGAACTTCCGTCATTGTTCTGCCTCTGATCTTTAGGAGGTCTTTCTTCAGGATTCTCCTGGAGTCTGATTTCTGCTTCGTTCTGGGCTGCCACGATTACAACATAAATAAGGTGTTTTTTTGTTTGTAACAGTAATTGTTTTGTTAGTTTTACATAACAGGAAAAATATGTGCTAAGTAATTATTTTGGCCCTGCTTAAGGTCCAAGTGTTGTAACCTTTGCTCTGATACCATATGTAATGTACCCCATTTTAACAAAATATATATTTTTTTCCCGAGGGACATTGAATCTTCTTTCTATTTAAACAACTCATTCTGGAAGACTTATAGTAAATATAAGCAGATGATTTTCATCGTTTTTAACTTTTGCGAGGTTCATATTTTCTAGTTGTTAAAATGATGAACTGACATCTCAAAGGATTTCTTACTCTATCTTACCTCATACTGCACGAGATTTCTATACCGAAGAGCAATGGGATGATTTTGCGGTATCCTCGCTTCTCACACATAAGCCCATCTATTTAGCTTCCCTTTTATACTTTAAACATTGTCCTTTATACAATTGCAAATCCTACTAGTATTATAATACTATCATATTATAGGTATTTATTTCATTCATAGGATCTTTACTTCTATACTCAATCCTAAGCCTTGACCTATATATTAGTGCACCAGGGCAGACCCCCTTTTGACCCTACGAAAATAAACCTTCCTAAACAAATGACAAAGTTTTAGACATAAAGGATCAAGCGCATATATTCATAACTGAAATGAAATAAAGGCCTAACATGATGATCATGCGCTACTTTAAATGGTCGAACCAAGGCCTTGTGATCACTGGTCGTGTTTAATTTCTCAAAGGCACTCAATGATAACGAACTGTTATTTCCGCCCGAACTGCACGATAAATTAACTGTGCCCCAAAGGAGTTGTCCTCTCTCTCTTATTAATTCGATAGGTTTTGTGCTAGTTTGGAATTAAAGACCGTTGTCCAGTCCATTAATGGAGAACCTAAGGGAGATAGTTTCGAGAATGTCACTAGACCCCGTGTCCATTACAATCTTGCCACCTCCATTCAGTCACATGGTCATATGCAGTCGTACTTCCACTATTACTCTGCACAGTAAGGGTTTTTCCAGAGTTATTGTGAGTCTTCCGCATGTTGCCTCATTATTGTTTTGTGTTTTCCTCGGCGAGGGAGTCTGGCGACCTGGAGATATTTACCCAGGGAAATACAGAAGGTTATACAACCACCTGGTAAGTCCACGACACGYTTATACTATCTGTAGCGTAGTGTAATTTCTGAAAGTTTTAGTCGTCTTTGTAATTATTAATCTCACAGTATTCTAGCGAGGATTCTCCTCCTTYGTTASTMTTTAACYCTCTGGAGTATTTCTCTCCGRTCATGGTAGATACATACGTTTTAATCAGGGTTGATGGCTGGTGTCTCAGCTTTTCCGTGAGGCAGCTATTTCCATTCTACAATGACCATTAATCTAGAAGGATTCTACACAGWCTGTTTCTGTTTGGAACGGAAATAGTCTTATATGTTCTAGGGTTTTGTCAACAACAAAAACCCTTGGATATATTTTATTTGTTGAGTAACTTAGTATTTAWTTGGGAGTTGTTCACGACATTTTGTTTCTAAAACCCATTGAATTAAACCCTAGTGGAGAAACCAATGTCGAGAGACTTCCGTCAGGGCAAAGTCTCGACTCTCATTATTTGAACTTGCTCCTTAACTGTGGCGACGCTTATCGTATTTGCTGTAGAAAASAAGGTAGTTGGTATTCTTCCCTTTTTTACTTTGTTCGGTCATTAATTACGTCCGTAACCTACCGTGGAGACATAGCATTCTTAGAATTAAGGGCGTGACAGTCCCATCCACCTTCCCGCAGTCATAGTGAAGTTCTTTACTCATGTATAGGGAATTTGGCCTCGACTCAAAGTTTTTCTCTGTTTAACCTAAATGCGCTTGTATAAGCATAGAGACGCGGTCCAAAACCCACTGAGTAGTATTATTCCAGGACTTAAACAACTTAGGAACCTCTGGATTTTCACTTTGTTTTCCCGGATATAAGGCACGAACCTTAGTAATTCCGGGAATTTGTTTATCAAATCATCCATAGCCATTTGACCTAGTCGTATCCCATAAAATTCTTTGGCTTTTATTTCATAGTAACTTTTAGATAGGTATTGTTTCTTAAAGTATTTCTTAAAATATGATCATTCCATCTGTTTTTCTTTTAAGCCTTTGGCCAACTTCAGGTGTTGCCACCATATGCTAGCCTTTCTTTTCAGATTATAGATGGCCATTTTGACCTTCATATTGTTGGAATAGCTGTATATATGGAAATACTTCTTTATGTCTAATACCCATGCTTCAACTTCCTCCCCTCTTCTCGATTCCCTGTCAAAGGTAAATGGTTTGATTTTCTTAAATTCTCCCTCTAGATGGTCCACTTGTTTCCTTTTTCTTCCTGTTTTTGTTTTATCTTCTGTTGAAGGTGTAACTTTGGAAGAGCTGTCCTCTTTTTCTGCTTCAGGACCAAAATTCTTGGAGGCCCTTTTACTGACCTCTTCTTCCTGATTAGCGTCCCTTGAGCTCTCTTTTTTGTCACTATGCTTCGTAGTAGGACTTCATTTATTTCCTGTTGTTCCTGCTGTGCCTTTTTCAGTTTCTCATTGTCTTCCTTGAAAACTTGCAGCTCGATAATGAGATTTCTCATAGTTTCCAGAACTTCGGTAGGTGAACTTCCGTCATTGTTCTACCTCT
>JASDQU011029397.1:16603-30605 GCA_032191745.1 Picea mariana
CACTTTACTTAACAAGTTCATTGCAAAGGGTTTTGTGAATTAGACAGGATCATCTCATCTAGAAGAAGTGAAGGAGCTTGCTTGCATCTTTCATTCTTCAAGAAGTTGGACAGCCTTCTCATCCTTGCCTAGCCATCAAAGAGACTCCATTGCTCAAGGGATCCAAGCACTTCAAGTTTTTCTCTTTCTCCTTTCTCAAATTCTCTTTAAAAATTTCTTGGTTACTTGGTTACTTCCATGCAAAGAAGAAATCTGTTATTAAAGTTCATAATTTGCTTTGCATAATCACTTGCTTAGATCTACTAAGTGCTTAAGTTCTATATCTCAAAAAAGGGTAGATTCGGCAAAGTGTTAGAAGCAATTTTAGCTAGTTTCAATTTCCATTTTAAAAGGCTAAAATTGTTTTTCTTCAAAGGTCTTTAAAAGTTCATATTTGGCAATCTAAGTGGCTCTGATATTTCTGTTTTAGAACAGCCATAAAAGACCCTAAGGAAACTAGCTTTCTAGCTTGAGTTCCTTAGTTCCTTTTTGCCGAAATTTGTAGAATTTAACTTAGATTTTTTTTTTGGATTTGACTCATAACCCAAGACACTTCCAAAGTGTTTTTGGGCATCTTTTATCATCCTTTGTTACTGTTTTATGCAGGTTGACGAACAGATAGAAGGAAACTCTGTCCGTTTTGGGCGGATTAGGAGCATCCGGGACTCTTGGGAGCACCATTTTTACTTCATAACTCTTTGTAAAGCATTGTAAAGGCTTGTGACCCCCCTAATGAATGGTCACAAGTCACTTCCCTAAGCATTGTGCAAAGATAATAATAAAATCAGTGAGGCTACAAGTTTCCGCTCTTCATTCCCCCTGGGGGGAGCGGTGTGTTCGGTGGTTGTCATTTTTTGCAAATTTTTAGCTTAGATTAATTTTTCCATTTTGCAAGTAGAACACTAATTGCTAGATTAGTTTCAATTCCGCAATTTCAATTTGGAAAATAAACCATCCCCTCAACGACCTCAAAAGGGGCCTGGTCAGTGTGGATCTAGTAATTAGTCTCACATTTACTTTCTTGTTGGCAAATAAACCATCCCCTTAGCGACCTCGAAAGGGGCCTGGTCAATGTGGATCTAGTAATTAGTCTCACATTTACTTTCTTGTTGGCAAATAAACCATCCCCTCAGTGACCTCGAAAGGGGCCTGGTCAGTGTGGATTTAGTAATTAATCTCACATTTATTTTTCTGTCATAAAATAAACAAATTCCCCTCAGCTCTCAGTGCGGTTCCTGACCCTTCCAGTTGCGAGCTCGTCTCGATCTACTGGGAGTAAGTTCATACACGTTGTGTTGGTCAGTGGTTGATAGTTTAATTAGGACAACCCCCAAAGTAGTTAATTTAATGTGCGAGAAAACACCTTGAAGTGACCTGAGAAGTAAGGCGGGCCCTCTCGAGACCTGGCTTCCCACCCGTTTTGGACATCCAACACTTTGAGTGAGTTTTACTAGTGAGACCATTGGGTTTCGGTAAAGCTCTCCGCAAGTTTCCAAGCAAAGAGTTAACCTCCAAAGAGGCCCAAACCATTTCATTGACTGAACATTAATTTATCCTAATAAAACACTCAAACTACATTGCCCACGATTCTCATTAAGGCACTGGTCTCAATTTTCACACTCAGCAAAGCCACAGGCNTTAACCTCCAAGGAGGCCCAGACCATTTCATTGACTGAACATTAATTTATCCTAATAAAACACTCGAACTACATTGCCCACGATTCTCATTAAGGCACTGGTCTCAATTTTCACACTCAGCAAAGCCACAGGCTTCATTTTAAGATTGGTTATCTATTTAATTTAAATGAAACTTGCACCTAACAATTGTTTCTCAGTATCCTTTTGATGCAAGTATATGCTCATTTAATTATATATCGTGGTGAATGTTTATTTCATGTTTATGGTTGATGATTTGAATAAATAATAAACTCCTAGATTTCATTTTTGTACTTAGCTTAAAAGCCTTAGTATATTTGTTAGGGACTACCCCCCTTGGCTTCGCTAGGAGTTGGCCTAGACGGAGAAGTTGAGGATTAGGTGACAACACCTTAATTCTCACTTGCCCCCAAGGACACACCGAGTGGATTGAAGATTTCTTCCACGTCTCCCAGGTGTGTATAAGGCGGCAACAGGCCCGACGCTATCCCTGTTCTCAGGCCCGTCACTGTCCACTCCCGACCAGGATGACCCACCACACTGCTGGAAACCAATAGACCACACTGCGTTTCTTTTCTTTTCTGTTCTGCTCTGTTCTGTAAGTTTATTTAGACACGTGCGTTTTGGACTGCGTGATGTTGCCTTGGGTATTCTACCCTTTTATTTAAATGTAGTATATTATTTACTGCAGAGTGTTATCGCACAGTTTGTAGCTAGGTCAAATGGCTAAGAAGTAGAAGGCCAAACTAGCGTAACAGGAACCTATCCCACCCAATGTAGCCACGATGGGGAGGTTCTTTCTCTTTAGGGAGGTTAGGCCCAGGGGAGACGTCCCCGGTAACCTGGAGTTTTGAAGAGGCAAAAGTTTAAAGGTCAAAGTAAAGTTCCCCCTTCACAGGTCACCACCAAAACAAATAGTCTCGGCTAAATAGCCAATAATGAAGTGAAGGCCCAAAGAAGAACACTTGCCCGGAACAAAGCAACAACAAACCAATATGTGCAAGCTATGATTCAATGGGTTAGTACTTCATAAGACTATCTGATGTCAATATATAAGCAATTATACCAATAAATATTGACGAAGTCAAAGTTTGTTAATATAACAATGAAATAATATCACTTCACTAATAAATATCATGATGATGTAGCAATCAATGTATCCAATCAATCCTTTATTCAATAAATGCTTTAAACACCATCCAATTGCCTAATAAAGGAAAGTTGTTGCGTCAAGATGAAATAACAAAGGGTGACGTCAGCGTTTTTAGGGTTAGTAGTTAGTTAGGGTTTCAATTTAGCAAAGAGTTTGAGAGTTTGTTTGATCACTTTCACTTCAACGCTGGAGGCTTAAGATCAGTGCCTAAGGGTTAATGGAGTCAAAAGGGTGAAGGACGCACAAGTTGAAGGGGACGAGATTTAAAGGACAAGAGGGAAAGGTTTCAAGGTGTTGCTAAAGCAAGGCCTTAAAGACGGAACCCTAGGAAAGAGAGGCTCACTTCGGTGTTGCTAAAGCAAGGCCTTGTGCTCTCTCCTCCTTCCCGGCAAACAACTAGCTCAATGAAAAGCAAAATCAAGACAAGAGAGTTTAAAGAGGGAGAGTGTTGCTAAGGCAAGGCTCTTTCATCAAACCCTAAAAGAAAACGGCCCTAGGTGTAGATAACCTAGGCCTGGGACGTCCTCTTCCTCTTGAAGTTCAAAGGTACGGCTAGCTTAAGGGAAGAAGAAAGAAGGAGTGTAGCTATGGCTAGGCTCTCTTCTTCTTCTTCAATGGCTAAAAGGTTTTTCTATCAGGGGACATGAGACAAAGACCTACTTGTGTGTTTGTCCCCTAGGGTTTTGATTCATCAAAATTTATAAATAGATGCAAGAAATTATACTACAACCATTCAATCAAGAAGTATTGCAGAAAAATACTTACAAATCATCAAGAAAATAACAATGAAAACCCTAGTTGTAAACCTTCCTTCAAGAAAAAACACCATAGAATGCCAAAAATCTCCTCCTTAAACAAGTGCGCCTTCCTTAGTTGAGCCAATAACCCTAATAGGGCGCAAAAATCAGACCTCACCAGGAGAGTGAGTGATGTGTTGTGTCAAAATGAGGCTAAAACTCCTCAATATATAGTGTATCAATGACCTTAATTAATTTTAGGTCATAAAAATGACCGACAAGACCAGAATACTGTTTTTACATTAAATTGTCAAATTAAAACCCTAATTGAGCTAATAAAAAGGTAAAATCCCCTTCAAGGGAGGCGCTAGCCCCTTTTAGGGCAGATGAGACATCCAGGAGAAAAATGTTAGCCCCCAGGGGCCTCTCGAACATGCCACACGTGCCACTGCTGCCCAGTCTGCCTCCAAAAATGACCATGAAGTTGGATGACGTCATGGTGAGGATGGGGACGTTATGAGCCTTCCAAGGCCAATGTTCCACTGAACAGGGGTCATTCCCCCTAAGCCGGGCTCTGCCAAAGTGCCTCTGGTGAAACGTCCTCTTCTTCTCCGGTGCAAAACCTCGGTCAAACACTGTCCTGTCTCTGCCCCTCTGATGGGGTCTCAGCAACCATCTGATGGGCTCTTCAGGTCCATGGAGGTCCGAACTGATCATCTCCCCATGTGTACCAGTCCAAATGGTACCTGTCCGTCAGGCATGGTCCTGCACATCAAAAACTACGCCCTCCACGGGCTCATTAGTCACAGGGATCATAGCAATGTCAATCACATTTCATCATTAATATTATCAAACAAATTCATAAAAACCCTGATATATCGTTCAACAGCTCAAAGATATTACAAAAACCTAGAATACAAGATCGAAGAAAAGGACAAGACATCCTATTGGGCTAGTATCCACAAGAAAAGAGAAGTCCCCAAGAAGGTTTCATCCAAGCCATGTAAATGAGGTGATGTGGCTAGGGGATGTTTAGACATGTGGGTAGAGTGAGAGCCAGGGATTCATGATGTTATCTGTGGGTGCCTTTGTAGAAGGCGAGTTGTACCCATCATGGATGCAATTTTTCCAAGCCCGTTCTTGCCTTTATTCTTTTCTTTATTTGCTTTTTCTTCTTCTTTTTCTTTTTATTCAAGGGCTAACCGGAGGACAATGCCTTGGAATGGCGACCAGAGCTGACAGTGTTACCCACAAATACTTTCACAGAGATGAGAAGGCTCGCTCGTGATGAGATCCCCTTTCCCTTGGCCATGCAACCAAAGGTCACTGCCCTGGCGTGGTAACCAGATGGTGGCAATGTCATACTATTAGGTACCTATGAACCTAATAGGCTGGCTCGTGATGAGACCCCCTATCCTCTTGGCTAGGTCTTGTTTGTTATTTTCCGGGTCCCTCTTGTTTCTTGCTGAGAGGCTTTTTATTGCCTTCTCAGGGATCCCTGGGCGAAGCATCTCGAGGTTTTATTTCTAGGCTTTTATCTTTTACCAGCGGCTTTTACCTTCTAGGCCTTTAGCCCCTTCTTCCCACAAGATAAGGTGCAACCCTACAAATAGGTCAATCTAATGCCCGGACAAGGGGAATGGTGTAAATGAGTGGGAGATAAGATGAAAAAGTGGTGGTATGATGGAAGCGGACGATGGTTGTTCAGAAATTCTCCCGATGACAAACCAAAACCTATGGGTATAGGCTTGCTAGGGCACCCTGTCAATTTCCCCAAGCATGGTCAAGTGGGCTAATGTAAGATCCAAGCAGTTGTCAGAGATAAAAGGAATCAGATGCATATATCTAAAGGTTATAATGATCAAAAGTGACACATACCATGATACCTGGACCAATTACCTCATGGAGCAAGAGCCTTCTCCGATACAAGACCAAGCCGATGGTGATGGATGCTGCTGCTACTGACAAGACAAATTTGATGAAAGAAGAAAAGGATGGGCCCTCCAGGGCCATGCTCAGGTCAATCCACCTCTTGGTACTCCATGTCTAGGACCTGTGGGCCTCGAGACATGATCTCCTAGTTATCCTTAGAAATCGGGGATAACATCTGGCTCCAACTCGGGGACATGTGCTCACCGTAGAGCACATGAGAACCTCAGCATCTCTGGCATAACTTGCAGACCTGCTCAAACTCGATAGGGGCATCAGTAACAAAAATGGGGCGGTAATGCCATCCCAGCATATATAGACATATATATATATAAACTGAAGTAAAACAATCAATATGCAAATGTAAAGCAAGGTACCTACCTTTACCTACCTGTTTGTTGGATATTCGATGTAGTCAAACGGCCAGTGTGGCCAATCCAACAATGTCCCGCGATACCTGCCCTTGTGCTTCATCATAAACCAAAATAGTGATAAATCAAGCACAAAAATGTCATGAGTTAGAATATATATCATATCATCGGAAATCTCAAAGTCTAACTCATGGAGGCGGGTGGGAGGGATAAAATCCTGCCAAGTCCATCTCTGAGGAAAGTACTCAATCCACTTTAGGAAAAGATCAAGAAAAGTCCAAGGTTCAGAACACTGACTCAAAAGGTCGGTACACTGGCTACCTAAGGCGTTCTCATACTGTGAAGTTTGGGAAGGGATTGACAAAGATCTAGCAGACGACTGGCAAACTATCAAGGGAAAGTTGAAAAACCGAGATAACAAACTTGCAGTATCCAACAAACCCTTGGAGTCTAGGGTTTGCTTAAGAGGAAACTCAACATTAAAAATATACTCCCCAACTACACCTTTAATGGACAAGCACGGTAAAGTAATAACAGGTGGCTGGAGTGAAAAGTCATGAGAAACCTTCTTTAAGCAAACAATGTTCTTACTTGTATCAAAATCTGAGCAGAGTGGTGGTTGGTAATCATCTTCATAAAATAAATCCAAATGCTCACATGAACAATCATCAAAGTCCTCAAGGTATGACTGAAAATTATCAGGAAAACAAGGTACTAGGTCATCCTTGGGTTTTTGGAGAGTATGGGTAAAAACCTCATCTCCTTGTTGCCACTGGTGAAGAGTAATCTGCTGTGATAATTGCAAAGGCAACACTTGGAAATGACTCTCAATGTCGTAGACAACACCCATATCATAGCCAACTATATCCCACCTACATCTCCCAACATGTATGAATTCATTAATGTTGTCAACTATGTCATTATTTGTATCATAACATGCAGGTCTTGAAAACTCATTCGCCTCCTCCGCATTTCCTTTATCATAAGATAAGACATCATCAAAGACTAGAGGAGGGAACTTTATTGTTTCTTCTTGTGCAGGAGCTTATAGGACTTGGGCATCTTTGGCATGCATTATTGTCTTATCCTTGGTGGTGCAGCAAGGAAAATGCTCTTCATTTGGGGATTCCATTTCTCCATCACTCTCTGAATCATGAAATAAGGTATCATCAAAATCCTGAAAAGGAAAGAAACTAACCTTATCGTCTTGTTGTAATCCTTCGTTGATCTGTGGTTTGCTCCCCTTCTTCTTGGAGATCAATGACGAAGCTCTCAAGGGTAAACAAATTTTCTCCATTGACAGTGCTTGAGGTAAAGAGGCATCCTATATCAAGCGAGGAGATCTTTTCCTCAATCACTGCAGCTATGTAGTAGGCTTCGTCGAGTGTCCTTGGGGTTCTTTCATTAAGAAGAGAACTTAGATACCCGAAAAGCGCATTAGTAAAGAGATGGACCAAGTATCTCTCCTCGGGATGATGACTTTCAGGAATCTGATATAGCATGTTTTCAAATTTAATCTGGAAGTATTCGACAGTTTTGTCCTCAGCTTGCTTCATACGCTCGAGTTCTTGTAATAGTAATGGGATGTCTTGTTGCTGGATACCCCATCTCTGGAGAAATTTTTTCTCAAATTGCTCCATAGTCTTGATGCTGGCCTCGGGGAGGTTATCATACCATTCTTTGGCATTGTAAGAAAACGTTGCAGAGAAAAGTTTCATGACCACGTCTTCAGCATAATCATCGACTGGGTAGGATAGGAAGAAATTCCAGAAATTTATCATGTGATAGTCAGCTCTTTCTCTATCACCACCACAGAATCCAGGAAGCAAATTTATGTATTCAAAGGGCATTTGTTGAGGGTACCTCGGGATGTCACTCATGTCTAAAGGCTTGTAGTTCCCGGGATCCCATTGTAAAGTCATTGTTGGCTTCGTCATCAGTGGAGTCGCCAGATAGTTTTCTTGAAACTATCAAAAGAAAAGGGAAAACACCCTAGTGGAGTTGTCAGGTAAGCTTGTAAGATAAGGCTCTGAGGCAAGGCTTATCGAAAAGGTTTATTGTTTGAGGAGAATTGACTCAGTGTTCCCCAGCAACGGCGCCAAAATGTTATCGCACAGTTTGTAGCTAGGTCAAATGGCTAAGAAGTAGAAGGCCAAACTGACGTAACAGGAACCTATCCCACCCAATGTCACCACGATGTGGAGGTTCTTTCTCTTTAGGAAGGTTAGGCCCAGGGGAGACGTCCCCGGTAACCTGGAGTTTTGAAGAGGCAAAAGTTTAAAGGTCAAAGTAAAGTTCCCCCTTCACAGGTCACCACCAAAATAGATAGTCCCGGCTAAACAACCAATAATGAAGTGAAGGCCCAAAGAAGAACACCTACCCGGAACAAAGCAACAACAAAACAATATGTGCAAGCTATGATTCAATGGGTTAGTACTTCATAAGACTATCTGATGTCAATATATAAACAATTATAGCAATAAATATTGACGAAGTCAAAGTTTGTTAATATAGCAATGAAATAATATCACTTCACCAATAAATATCAAGATGATGTAGCAATCAATGTATCCAATCAATCCCTTATTCAATAAATGCTTTAAACACCATCCAATTGCCTAATCAAGGAAAGTTGTTGCGTCAAGATGAAATAACCAAGGGTGACGTCAGCCTTTTTAGGGTTAGTAGTTAGTTAGGGTTTCAATTTAGCAAAGAGTTTGAGAGTTTGTTTGATCACTTTCACTTCAACGCTGGAGGCTTAAGATCAGTGCCTAAGGGTTAATGGAGTCAAAAGGGTGAAGGACGCACAAGTTGAAGGGGACGGGATTTAAAGGACAAGAGGGAAAGGTTTCAAGGTGTTGCTAAAGCAGGGCCTTAAAGACGAAACCCTAGGGGAGAGAGGCTCACTCTGGTGTTGCTAAAGCAAGGCCTCGTGCTCTCTCCTCCTTCCCGGCAAACAACTAGCTCAATAAAAAGCAAAATCAAGACAAGAGAGTTTAAAGAGGGAGAGTGTTGCTAAGGCAAGTCTCTTTCATCAAACCCTAAAATAAAATGGCCCTTGGTGTAGATAACCTAGGCCTGGGACGTCCTCTTCCTCTTGAAGTTCAAATGTACGACTAGCTTAAGGGAAGAAGAAAGAAGGAGTGTAGCTATGGCTAGGCTCTCCTCTTCTTCTTTAATGGCTAAAAGGTTTTTCTATCAGGGGACATGAGACAACGACCTACTTGTGTGTTTGTCCCCTAGGGTTTTGATTCAGCAAAATTTATAAATAGATGCAAGAAATTATACTACAACCATTCAATCAATAAGTTTTGCAGAAAAATACTTACAAATCATTAAGAAAATAACCATGCAAACCCTGGTTGTAAACCTTCCTTCAAGAAAAAACACCATAGAATGCCAAAAATCTCCTCCTTAAACAAGTGCGCCTTCCTTAGTTGAGCCAATAACCCTAATAGGGCGCAAAAATCAGACCTCACTAGGAGAGTGAGTGATGTGTTATGTCAAAATGAGGCTAAAACTCCTCAATATATAGTGTATCAATGACCTTAATTAATTTTAGGTCATAAAAATGACCGACAAGACCAAAATACTGTTTTTACATTAAATTGTCAAATTAAAACCCTAACTGAGCTAATAAAAGGGTAAAAGCCCCTTCAAGGGAGGCGCTAGCCCCTTTTAGGGCAGATGAGATATCCAGGAGCAAAATGTTAGCCCCCCAAGGGCCTCTCCAACATGCCACACATGCCACTGCTGCCCAGTCTGCCTCCAAAAATGACCATGAAGCTGGATGATGTCATGGTGAGGATGGGGACGTTCTGAGACTTCCAAGGCCAACGTTCCACTGAAAAGGGGTCATTCCCCCTAGGCCGGGCTCTGCCAAAGTGCCTCTGGTGAAACGTTTTCTTCTTCTCCGGTGCAAAACCTCGGTCAAACACTGTCCTGTCTCTGCCCCTTTGATGGGGTCTCAGCAACCATCTGATGGGCTCTTCAGCCCCATGGAGGTCCGAACTGATCATCTCCCCATGTGTACCGGTCCAAATGGTACATGTCCGTCAGGCATGGTCCTGCACATCAAAACCTACGCCCTCCACGGGCTCATTAGTCACAGGGATCATAACAATGTCAATCACATTTCATCATTAATATTATCAAACAAATGCATAAAAACCCTGATATATCGTTCAATAGCTCAAAGATATTACAAAAACCTAGAATACAAGATCGAAGAAAAGGACAAGACATCCTATTGGGCTAGTATCCACAAGAAAAGGGAAGTCCCCAGGAAGGTTTCATCCAAGCCATGTAAATGAGGTGATGTGGCTAGGGGATGTCTAGACATGTGGGTAGAGTGAGAGCCAGGGATGCATGATGTTATCTGTGGGTGCCTTTGTAGAAGGCGAGTTGTACCCATCATGGATGCAATTTTTCCAAGCCTGTTCTTGCCTTTATTCTTTTCTTTATTTGCTTTTTCTTCTTCTTTTTCTTTTTATTCAAGGGCTAACTGGAGGACACTGCCTTGGCATGGCGACCAGAGCTGACAGTGTTACCCACAAATACTTTCACAGAGATGAGAAGGCTCGCTCGTGATGAGACCCCCTTTCCCTTGGCCATGCAACCAAAGTTCACTGCCCTGGTGTGGTAACCAGGTGGTGGCAATGTGATACTGTTAGGTACCCATGAACCTAATACGCTGGCTCGTGATGAGACCCCCTATCCTCTTGGCTAGGTCTTGTTTGTTATTTTTCGGGTCCCTCTTGTTTCTTGCTGAGAGGCTTTTTATTGCCTTCTCAGAGATCCCTAGGCGAAGCATCTTGAGGTTTTATTTCTAGGGTTTTATCTTTTACTAGCTGCTTTTACCTTCTGGGCCTTTAGCCCCTTCTTCCCACAAGATAAGGTGCAACCCTACAAACAGGTCAATCTAATGCCCGGACAAGGGGAATGGGGTAAATGAGTGGGAGATAAGATGAAAAAGTGGTGGTATGATGGGAGCGGACGATGGCTCTTCAGAAATTCTCCCGATGACAAACCAAAACCTATGGGTACAGGYTTGCTAGGGCACCCTGTCAATTTCCCCAAGCATGGTCAAGTGGGCTAATGTAAGATCCAAGCAGTTGTTAGAGATAAAAGGAATCAGATGCATATATCTAAACGTTATAATGATTAAAAGTGACACATACCATGATACCTGGACCAATTACCTCATGGAGCAAGAGCCTTCTCCGATACAAGACCAAGCCGATGGTGATGGATGCTGCTGCTACTGACAAGACGAATCTGATGAAAGAAGAAAAGGATGGGCCCTCCGGGGCCATGCTCAGGTCAATCTTGCTCTCGGTACTCCATGTCTAGGACCTGTGGGCCTCGAGACATGATCTCCTAGTTATCCCTAGAAATCGGGGATAACACAAAGCATGAAGAATGAGGACTTACCTGGATTTGGCAAGCAATCCTGAGCTTCCAAGTGCTGTCCCTTTCCTGCGCTTACCCGGATATGTGAGCCTTGACGGATTCGCCTTCTTGTCGTTGGTCGCTGGCCCCTTTCCTGCCGCTGGCCTCTTTCCTGCACTTGGTCGCTGGTCCCTTTCTTGTCGCTTGGTTGCCTGGTCGACCCTCCCTCTTTCCTGCGCTTGGTCGCTGGTCCCTTTCTTGTCGCCTGGTCCCTTTCCTGCGCTTGGTCGCTTGGTCGCTGTGATGATCACTGCCTTTGGTGGTCTATCTATCTATATGTTATCGAAACCTTGTACATAATCCCTTGCCTCATGTCCAGTATTTCCACAAACATAACATGGTTTTTTTTATATCATTCCCATGGTACAATGAATCAAACGATTACCAGCTTCGCCTTCCTGCATTGTGTTTCTTATTATTCACATTTAGGAACCCTCTTCAAACCTGGTTTCAAAAATTCAGTTGCTCATAGCTTTTGATGTTGCTCAAGTGACTTGCAAACTCTTTATCGCCTGCCACTAACTGGTTAAAAATATACAAGTGGATTAATGTCATTAGCCACACAAATCGTAGAAACGTAAACATATCAATTTGAGAAGTGTTTTTCCAATTTTTCATCCTTTGTCTTTCAATAATTAGTTTGTTAAGTTGCAGTGGATCATGGTCAATTTGATATTAATAATAATAATAATAATATATTTTTTTAAGGTCACAGTCAACACCAAATTGGTGTATGAGACCCCCTTGTTTGTGGGACAAGGGATCCCCTCTGCTCAGCGATTTGACTGGTAAAGCCTACAGAGGTATATATACCCTACCCCCTTCTCGATCTGAACATGTGACCTCCTAGGAGGAAACACATGTTCTTAACCATTAAACTCACATTTAAACTAAAATTTAATTATAATATCTAAACACAATCTATAAATACACTTATTTTGAAGCAACCTTCTAAGATTTCTGCTTTTCACATGTATTGCTTGGAATGTGGTTTTCTTAACTGAACCTGGCTTGGGAATGCTTCTAACTGGATGTTGAGTACTGTTTCTGTATAGCATCATTCTTCTGCTTTTAAAGTAAGATGCAAGCTGTGTTTTGCATGATGAAGCTATATGATATTGCATATTACACGAATGTAGTACCGCTTGTTATTTTCTATATATTACTTTTAAACCTTTTCTTTTTGCAGAGTAAAATTTTCATTTCTTTTTCTTGAACATGGCAATCATTACATAATGGAGTACGTAGTACTCATAGAGCAAGGAGGTATAGCCTTCTTATCTGGAGCTTAACTGGTCAGAAGTTTGAATTTGGCAAAATATCATAATGTAGTTTATAGTATACAGAGTTTTGAATACTTTTTATCAACAGTCTTGTTCTGGCAGGCCTACTTATTTTTACTTATTTTTAACATATTACTGTGTTAGGGACTTGAGCTTTAATAACTTTACAGGAAGAATTCCAGATTCACTCCAGAAGTTAAGCAATCTAACATTCTTGTAAGTGGATTGCTGGACGAAACTATATTTATTCCCATCAAATACATACAATTATGTGAACTGCAATTCTTTTCTGTGAAAATTCTATCAACCTAATATATGGCAGGTCACATATAAAATCCCCAGATTACTTACATTGCAATGATTGCAGGTTCCTTGGAAATAACAACTTATCAGGGAAACTTCCCTCCCAAAAGAGTGCATCCCTTTCATACATGTAAAAGTTCTCGCTCTCACCAACCCTACCAAACTGTTGAACACATATGCATATGTTCTTTTCTTTGCTTATTTCTTAGATTCTTTGGTAAGATGTGAATGCCTATCCACATAGATATGCATAGTTCAAACTGTATGCATTTCAGATGCTCCTACCATAATATACGCTTAATTAATGTGTATTAGGAAGAATGCTCGGAATACATGTATAATGTTTGTGTTCGCTGGGAGCAAAGGTTCAAACCAATGGTTCCATCAAGTTATCATATTTATTATAGGTTTGCCATTGTAGCTTATGTCACTAATGAATAGTATTAGAGATATACAGTTGCTAGATTACCATGGTTTTGTAACTTGAAAGAACACTTGATTCTAATAGAATAACAGTGGATCTGTTTTTTTTCTGTGTGAAAAAAAGAATAGTTTCCAACCATTGTTGATGCAAGCTTACCCCTTAATTAAAAAATAATATCAAGAGCCGTTGTTGCAAGTTCACCCACTTATTAGGAAATAATAAATAATAGAATTAGATGTAGTGTATTGTACTTAATGGTTAAGAAGGCCAGAATTAGGGCTTGTGATTAGACATTTATATCGATACTTATCTCTTTTTATGAAATACGAAAAAAAAATATTTCATTTAAAAAAAAACAGAAAAGATGAAGCTAAATGAAACTTAACTGGACAATTTGCCCAGATCAATAAGCCTGGGTAACTACATAAATTTATTCTGAAAAATGGGACCTTTTGAAATACGAAAAAAAAATATTTCATTTAAGAAAAAAATCGCAAAGATGATGAAAAATGAAAGATCATCCCAGAACGACTTTAATTTGGAGTTGGTTTCTTTCTCCTTTAATTTGGAGGCAGCTCCTTTCTCTTAAAACAGCTTCAACGTCAATATTACAGTAATAATGAAAACATTTATAAAATAGAAAAACCATTTAAAAC
>JASDQU011029398.1:18688-31225 GCA_032191745.1 Picea mariana
GTATGTGTATGTTTGTTCATTTGTTCATTGCTTATTTACTCTTCAGTTATTGGATGATAATGCTTCATTGATATAAAACTTGGATTATATGGTTAAAAAGGATTAGATTGCTCTATTACTGATTCACTCCCCCTCTCAGTAATCCAACACCATACATGTGTGTACAATCATGAACACGTGTAATAATCATCACATAGAATAGACATCAAACTATGACTAATATGCAACCTCACACCATACAAATAACTTCACAACCACTTCACAACAACTTCACAACCAAAACCCTCAACCATGTATCGATAAATACAACTATGTCTCAACTCTTGAACAAACAAGATGAACCAGTGAATAATACCAACATACTAGTGTTGTATTTCTATAGATATGGCTCATACTATAAGTTCCATACGACCAACACCCTCTCTAGGGAAAAACCTCAAACTCCCATAACCATATCTCATGGAGATAACAATATCCAACTACACATAAGAATATGACATACGTTTTTAATATGTAGATAGATCTATTGTACCTGATCATTGTAGACCTTCCTGGGAGGTTTCTTTCAGACTCTAAGAACTTGTCACCCTCAACAACTCAAGATTTCATGGATTTTCCCACATGTACACAACTTTTTATACTTCCATCCTGCATGTGTACGCACCCTTCTCCACTGTATCCCACGTACACCTAAAAACTAGGGTTTTTTTAGTATTTCTGTAATTTTGAAACTTTCATTGTCAAGCCTTCATGCTACCTTAGAATTGTGTAAATTCAGATGTATCAATGAGTACCTGCAATAAATCTTACAAAATAATAGCTATTGAATGTGCTAAATAGGTGCTAATACGAGAGCCTTTCTCTCTTATTTATTTATACTTCCTTATTTTTAGGGATAACCAACTTCTAACAACTTTTCCACTTATAACCATTTTATCCATAAATAGTAAACTATCCACTTCTAGTTGCAACTAATTTATTTTTAATTATTTTCTTATTGCAACAACTTAACCCATGATTAACTGCTAGTTTCACCCATTATGACTAGCCAACTTCTTCCAGGATTTTCTAGAATAATTTCACTTTTTTGACCTTCTATGGGCTTCTATATAACTCAGGAGGGTTCACCAACTTCACAAGGCCATAACTCTCAAACCGTGAGGATTTATGTGATGTTCCACATATCACCAGAAATGGAATGACATGTACTATCCATCTATAATATTATTACCTACAAATATACTAATCTTCATAAAATTATACATCAAACAATATTAATTCCCTTAAGAATATTGTTGGAGCTACCATAATTTTCTTCGACACTTGCTTCAAAGGTTGACATCAATGACAACCAACCCAATTAATGAACACTATTTTGGCATGTCCATTTCTTAAATAGTTAGGGTTTTAATGTCAGTACTACTATAATAGTTGATACTTTAGTAGGAATTATGAATGTATGAAATATGATTCCTTATATATGTATACAATTGTAGGTAAGTCGATGACAAATAAGGTGAATTTTGTGACAAGGGATTCAATTTTTGCATCGATGAAATCTATTTTTCGTTATTGGAAAAAGAAATTAATTTTTTTGTTGTTGGAATTTTAGGTATGTTACATTAGATGTTAAAATGAAAGTTTAAAGAATAAATTATCATCTAAGGAATTTTGGATCATAAATTTAAGAGAAAATTTATGCCTAAGAATTACCAATTGAACTTGTTCAAAATATTGCATAATTTGAGACCAAAAGCCATGAGAGTGGAGGAGTACACTGAATAATTCTATAGGATCAATATCAGGGTAGGCCATATAGAAGAAGATAAAGAGAATGTTGTTAGATATGTATATGGACTGAGGTATGATATTCAATATGAGATCAATATTTTATCTCTGAGAATAGTGGAAGATGCTTACCAAGCAACCCTAAAGGTAGAAGAAAAGTTGGCCAAGAAGGAGAGCCAAAGGAGCATAGGAACGAGTCTAGCAAGAGGAAAGGGATCATCCAAAAGTGGAAGATTTCAATCTTCAAAGGGAGAAGAATGAAGTTATGATAGTCAGTCACCTAGAGGAGAGTCAATAGGTGTAATATTCTTCTCAAGAGGATGAGGCAGAAGTAGAGAATCATGTGTTTGAATTGTGGAAAAACATGACATATGTATTGTGATTGTGCCAAGAACAATTCAACAAATCAGAGAGGAGCTCACATTGAAAATGCTAAAGAAGATACAATCAATGTAGAAGTACGAGAATAAAATCCTGATATCAGTGAATCATTAATGTTGAAGAGAGTTTTGATTAAGGCAAAAGAGGAATCCCATAAACCAACACAGAGAAAGAGTTTATTCAGGACCATGTGCAAGTCAAGAGGTAAATGATACAAGATGGTTATTGACAGTGGAAGCACATAAATAGTTTCTTTAGAGATGGTGGAGAAGTTGGGATTATAGAGGATGGCACATACTACTCCATACAAAGTGTCCTACTTGTAGAAATAGCATAAGATCCTGGTAAGTGCACAATGTAAGGTAGAAATTTAGATTGGTGGTTAAAAATATGAAATAATATGTGATATCATGCCTATGGGTGTCTGTCATATCATGTTGGGAAGACCATGGCAATATGATAGAAAATCTATCCATGATGGAAGAAGGAATACCTATACTCTTGAAAAGAATGGACACAAGCATAAGTTATTTCCATTGAAAGATGAAGGAGCTAATGAAGAAGCTGGTCCAAGTGTGTTGTTGATGAGTGGGAAGGAGTTGCTACAAGAAATCAAGATAGAGGAGGAGGTACAATTTCCTTTGGTTGGTAATCCTAGAGTAGTACTTATCATTACAAATTTAAGTAATTTACCTGCTGAAATTCAAGAACTATTAGATGAGTTTGTTGATATCACTGTTGATGAGTTTCCTAATTCCTTACCACCCATAGGAAGTATTAGCCATCACATAGACTTGATTCCAAGAGAAATTCTACCAAACAAAGTTTCGTACATGATGACATCCAAGGAGAATGAAGAGAAAATAAATCAGGCTCATGAGTTGTTGGATAAGGGTTTGGTCAGAGGAAATTTGAGAAATTGTGTGGTACCAGTTGTTTTAAGTCCAAAGAAGGATGGAAGCTAGAGAATGTGTACAAAATCCATAGCAATAAACAAAATAAAAATCATGTACATATTTCCTTTACCTCATATGGATGATTTGATGGACTATCTAAGTGGTGCAAAATAATTTTCAAAGATAGACTTAAAGAGTGGATATGATCATACTACCATGAGAGAGGGATATGAATGGAAGACAACATTTTAAACCAATGATGGTTTGTGTGAATGGCTTGTCATTCCTTTTGGATTGGAAAATGCATCTAGTACATTCATGAGGCTCATGAATGAATTCCTCAAATATTTCATTGGAAAATTTGTGCTTATATATATAGATGATAGTCTTATTTACAACAGAACAAGGGAAGAGAAATTAAGGTTTCTAAAGTTGGTGTTCAGAAATTTGAAGCAAGAGAAACTTTTGATTAATCTAAATAAATTTTCCTTCATGAAGATAGAGTTGTTCTATTTAGGCTTTGTAATATCTCGATATGGATTGAAGATGGATCTGGATAAGGTAAAAGCTATCAAGGAGTGGCCTTCTCCAAGGAATATTTATGATGTAAGATGTTTTCATGGATTAGAAAGTTTCTACAAGAAGTTTATTATAAATTTCAGTAGAATATGTGCTCCAATAGTTGAGACTATTAGGAAGGAACATAATCCATTCAAGTGGATAGCAAAAGTTGAAAGGGGTTTCAGATTGTTGAAAGAAAAGATCCTGGAACAACCTGTTTTAGTTATACTATATTTTCACAAAATTTTCCAAGTCAAGTGTGATGCAAGTGGAATGGAAATTGGTGTTTTTATAAGTCAAGATGATAAGCATGTTTCCTATTTGAGTGAGAATTTGACTAAGGCCAAACATAAATACTCAACCTATGACAAAATGTTTTATGTAGTGATACAAGCCTTGAAGAAGTGGAGGAATTATCTTATTCCTAAGGAATTCATTTTGTATACTGACAATCATGCTTTGCATTTTATAACTAAGAATAAGAAGATGAATTAGAGATATGACAAATGGGTTGAGTTTATGCTAAAATTTACATTTATTCTTAGATATATCAGTGGAATTACTAGCAAAGTTGCAGATGCTTTGAGTGGGAGATGTTTGGTTTTGCATGAATTCCAAGTGAGTACTTTGGGATTTGACTAGTTGAAGGAATTATACAAAGAAGACCTAGAATTAAAGGAAACCTTTGAAGCATGTGAAAATCTAGTGATCAGAGATAGAGAGTATATTATTGAGGATGGATTTGTGTTCAAAGGAAATCAATTGTGCATTCCGAAATGCTCAATGAGGAATACCTTGTTGAAAGAGAAGCACAATAGAAGATTGGCTGGTCACTTTGGACAAGACAAAATTTATGCTAAGTTAATTTCTTCTTATCATTTTCCAGGTATGAGATCTGATGTTAAGATATTTGTAGAAAGATCTATAATTTGTTAGTATTCCAAGGGAAAGCAACAAAACATAGGTTCATGGGATGCTATAAGAATGGATTTTCCAAAAACTCATAGGGGGAGTGATTCAATTTTTGTGATTATTGATAGATTCTCAAAGATGGAACATTTTGTACCTTGTTATAAAACCAATGATGCAACCCATATTGCTATTTTGTTTTCAAAGAAATTGTTAGAATGCATGGATTTACTAGAAGTATGGTTTCAGATAGAGACAGAAAATTTGTTGGAGATTTCTGGAGGACATTGTGGAAGAAGATTGGAACAAAGATTTCTTTCATCTCATCCTATCACCCACAAATTGATGGGAAGAATAAAGTAGTAAACATGAGCTTTGGAAAATTACTGAGTATTTTGGTAAGTGAGCATGGAAGTTAGTGGGATCAAGTTCTTGCACAAGCTGAGTGTTCTTATAACAACTCACTTAACAAAAGTACAGGGAAAACTCCATTTCAAATAGTTTATGATATGCACCAAAGGGGAATTTATGAACTTAGAGATCTGGGAAAAGAAGAAATGAAGAGTGTTGATGTAGAGCATTTTTCTACATCAATGCAAATGTTGCATGATCAGGTCAAGGTACCATTACAGAACAAAAGTTAGAGGTATATGCAAAGAGAATATTTGAAGAGAAGTGAATTTAAGTTTGAAGTTGGAGATCAAGTTTTGGCACATCTGAGGAAAGAGAGATACACAAAGAATGAATATAACAAATTGAAATTGAAGAATATAGGACACTGCAAAATTTTGAGAAATTTTGCATCTAATGCCTATGAGATTGAGTTACCACCCGACATTGGAATTTCACCTATTTTCAATATTGCAGATTTATATATATACAAAGAACCTAAAGAAAAGGATGAAGATGATCAAGGGAAGGTTGAACCATATCAATGGATGTAGCACTTGCCTACAACAAAACAATCACAAATGGAGAATAATCTTGATCAGAAAATTGTCAAGAGTACAAGGAAAGAAGACTACTATGAGTACTTGGTTGATTGGAAAGATATTCCAATAGAAAATGAAATTTGGATGACCTTTGTGGAGATTGTTAAGCATGAAAAACAATTTTAAGATCTCATGGACAAGATTCCATGAATATTTTCTTCCCCGGTAATCTAATGTAAGAGCACCAAACAATAAATTTTGAATTGATCCTAGGGGTCACAAACATTACTATGGAAGTTGGTTTCCTAATTTTTTATATTTTGATTTGTAATAATCGTACAATATATTTCTAATATATTTCTCGTTTGATTAGTTTTGATAGGTGTAAGTTTGTTGCTAATTCCTAGGAACAAACTTCTAGAGTTGGAGTTCGTTGAGATAGATTGATTGAGTTTTTTTGGGGAAATATTCGAGAGCTTGAGTGAATTTTTATTTTGTAATTCTGAAGAGTGTGTAGAGGAGAGTGTACGAGGTTATTGTGTGAGTGTTTGTGCACATAGGTTCATGAGATTGATAAGGAATAGTGTATTCTTGTTGTAACCTTGTTCCTTCAATGATTTAATAAAGATCAGCTTTATATGGAAATTATGTCTCCTATGTATTTGTTTTAAATTTGCATATAAATTGCTTGGATAGAGCGACGAAGTGTTGTGGTTGAAAGAAACTGTGTGTAAACTATGTCTATGAATTAGAACTAGATCGAGGTTGCAGAGGTGAAGAATCAACACTTTATTGCATTTTGGGATCGATCCAGTCGAATTGGGCGCCTATGGAATCCATTCTATAGTGTAAATTGAATGGATGGCTAAGATCTTATCGGGGAAAACCTTTTCTAGAATTAACGTTGACAATTATATCATTGGGACTCGCCATATCGAGACCCAAAACTCAATTAAGGAGTTGTTCCGACGATAAACAAGAGACGACAATGATAAATTCAAAGTCGAGTTGGAGGGATGATGACAACTTTGGGATCACGGACGATAATATGTTTGGTAACTATGTCAACGAGAAGTGGGACTGATGACAGTGAGTTTGGGAAAAAAGATTAATCAACGACGAGAATAACTCGAAGGAGAATATTAATGGCGTATCTGAAAGCAGAGTATTGGTAAGATTGAAGTTAATGGATGGTGTTGATTAAGTCCTTTAATCCCAAATAGATGGTCGAAGATGATGGAGGTGGATCCCATTTAATCAGGACTAGTCTATTGTCGGGACAACTGGATTTTGTAATTTCTCCCTAACAAGAAAGTTTCGACGATGATGTTTTTTTGGCCCAAGGAGGAGCGCTTGGTTGCATGAAGGGAAACATTTGGTGCTAGAGTTAAGGAGGCACTAAAAGTGGTTTGAGACTCCATCAATGAAATATATGAGGCTGATTTAAGAATTCAAATCAGCCTGAGTTCAAAGTTGTTCGAGAACTCTGTTTCATGTTAAATTGGACCTAGCAGGTCTACACCAATCATCACCATCATTGATAAATTTAAAGTGAAAAATGAATCTATATTGGTTGTATTCCTTCAATAAAAACTAAATAACTGGAATTTAAAGTAGATCTACTCAACTTACCAAGACATAATCCTAATATATTTATTTGTTAAATTAGATAACATTTCATAAAAGATATTTCATCACTATCCTTGTTAACAATTCATCTAAGTGATAAAAGTTTAATAAGAAAATTCTAAATTGTACTTTTGTGATTTTTATAAATAAAACCCCCTATATATATATATATATATATATTACGGTTAATATTTATTTTCCATGATACATTTAAATAATTCCTCTACTCACCATTACCCTAATTAAAACGTTTCCACATACTAATCCTAATTATTAACAATTCCAAGGGTTATGATGCGGGAAAGTGATATCTCCAAAATCTAATTATATACATACTTCGAATATTGAAATGTTATGATGTACATGGTGGTTTTGATGTCATTTCATTTTTTCATCATCAAGATTTGTTTTCTATTACAATGATTTGTTCCATGAAATTCTTATCTAATTCTTATCTAAATATAGGATGTCTTTTGTCTATTAATAATATAGACATACTTTAAATATTGAAATTTTATGAATATATACATATTTATTCTATTGAAATGTTATGAATATAGACATACTTCCAATATACATAATAGTTTAGATGTTACTTCATATTTCCAATATCAACATTTATTTTCTATTATAATGCTTTCTGCTATAAAAGTCTTATCTAAATATAGGGTGTTTCTAGGTGATTTCATTAATAATAGAAACTCACCATGAGTTAAGTAATTTGTCCTTTAAATGAGATAGTGGTCTTCTATATACAATATAGGATCATTGATTCTAACCTCAGTTTAATTGGATATACTTGTATAATCCGTTACATTGTTGAATTATGTATGTTATGAAGATGTTGTAGTAAAAATCTTATTCATTACAATGTTGAATTATGTATGTCATGAATATTGTAATGGCCCCTTTGTTACGTCTAAGAAAAGAGAAGCATAAAAGGTTTTTTTTTTCATTAGGAAAGAGAAAATTAGCGTCAAGATATAATTCAATAGCGCATAATAAACAACATCATAATTAAAGGAATTACAGGCATCTCAATGTCATAATCAAATATCATTGCAATCGACGCATCAACATAATTAGTAACGACACAAAATCAACACATCGTCACGTTAGATAACAACACATAATCAACAAACATCATAAAAGGCAATGCAAGATCAACTCATCACAATATATCACAGAGAAACTACCCGCCCAACCTACCCTGCAAGGTTAGGACTTCCAAGACACATAAGCAACACTCAAGCCTAAGATCCAATTGATTTTGACCATTTAAGGTCTCAGGGTTGGTGACTATTCTGAGGAACAAAGAGGTGTGTAAATCCCACTAATACAATCAAGATGCAATCAACTAGATCAAATCCATCAACCTAAATATCAATTATTCAAGTGTAAGGGTCATCAACAACTCATCATCATACATCACATCTAATTCATGCCGTGCAAGTATTCTAAATAAACACATAACCCATCATACACCACATTAAATACAACGTGTAAGAGCAATTATCAGTTATATTCATATCACAATATTGCAATCACATAAATGCAATCATTTGTCACATTGAATTTCATTTCAAGCAATAAATCTAATATATAAACAATCATTCATTACATTAAATTCCATTCGCGCAAGAATTCTAATTACTCAATCATTTCCACATCAGCATTACTTCAATGGCGCAAGAGAATCTATTTATTCACCCAGTTCATTTCATGCACAAATAATCTAATCACATCAATTTCAAGGTGCAAGGCAATCATTAGTTTTATTCTCTGTCACAAGTAAACTAATAACTTAATCATCATCAATCATTAAATATTTGAGCAACGTCATTGAAACACTCAAGGGAAAACTTTGAAAACTTCAAGAACCCTTAATAAAATCTCCAATAAACTTGATGAATTGGAAGGGCGAAAAACTAAAAAGGTGTCTCTATTGTCATTACGACTTTAATTAGGATAAAAGGGCACAATGGATGAATTGGTTTCCTTTCAAGGAACGATACTATGCCACTAAATTCAATCACCTAACTCAAAGGAAAATCCTTCAGTACTTCCTAAGTTGTGAGGATAGAGAAGACATTAAATTAATCATTATGATGCCTAAGACTCCACAATTATATCAAGAACATTTAAAGACAAACAGTTACACCAAGGCAATATTCCTAAATCAATTTTCAATCAACTATGATTGACATTATAACATTAATAAATCAAGAATATTTTCTTATACTAAAAGCATTGAGACCTTAAGGTTAGGATAACAATTTAAGAAAATTTATTGATCTTCTTAACTCCATTTTATTTCCCACTCATTAAGAGAAATCAATACTCAGTCCTGGTCCATTTGACACTACCCAAGATGGAAATCCTTTCTTCTTCTCGAAAATCTAATGCAATTCACATAGTGTACTTGATATTCAGTATGCTCACCGTAAAGTTGATGGAAGGTTGAAACAAGGAGAGTCTTTTATTTTGTTTGATTTGTAGAAGAATGACCGATTTTATAAATTGATAAATACGTAGAAGAACTTATTTGGAAAAGATAAATGTAAAATGTGAGAGCATGCTCAAGAAATGGTGTGAGGATTAAATAGAGTTTAATTCTTATACTCCCAGTGAACACAGAAGAAGTCATTTCCATCTTCAATTCACTTGGAGGTAAAGATTAAGCTTCAAATGACATCACAATACTCAAATTGGTGAACCTCCAAGATTTTCTCTTGAATTAGTGGCATGAATCACAAGGTCGGTTTCAATTTCAAAGTCTCTGAATGAAAGGGAATCCTTCAACTAAGTAGTTTAACCCAAACCAACATGAATATAATGTCTCAGGCTCTGTAATGACTTATGATCAAGGGAATCCAAAATTCAAATTCTTTTCTCCTCTTGGATACCAATACGCAACCTAAGGAAGTGCAACCCCTTCTCATATTCAAGCTCAAATCGAAACTTGAAAATTGGAACCTCCTTCACATGGATATGGATCCTTAACCAAGGGATTGAAACACAATCTCCAACAAGGTATCCTTTCACAATAGTTTCATTCCCACATATGGCGATAAAACAAATTCAAAGTGAGGCTAGATTCCTGAGTTAGTAGAGGAAGGAGATGGCTCACTTGGATTCAATGAGACCTATCCTCATAATAGAAACACACACCCGGTTGGGTGACCAACACCCTATGAAACAAACCCACATGCAAAGAAGAGATTCATGCTTTCTCTGTTACATAGACCCCGGGCGAAATCATTCCATTCCATAATACTTCTAAAAAAACCCAGTGAATGACACACCCGTCCTCCAATTGGGCAATACTATTATGAAAGGATACTTTTTTTGTAACATCAGGTAAGCACTCACTCAATGGGTGGGGTTCCACTGGAAGGTTGGAGCAACAAATTGTTGATTACAGTTGGTTGTCATTGATGTTGAACCTTAAAGAAATTCTAGTAGCACAAAGGTTTGGGTAATGGACCCAAGTTTGTTTGATGTAAATATGACTCAGTATTTTCTTGTCATGTTTTATAAGAAGTACAAAAGGATGAAGTCCAAAGTGATCCCCTTATGGTGAAAGATCTCATGAGAAGACACTTTGCAGATTGAGTTATCCTAGAAGTATGGTTAGAGAACCCATGCTTAATTGTGGAATAACGAGATGAAAGTGAGTGAATTATTCATTGAAACTATCCTATATGGATAGTGTTTGTCATTCCATTTCCGGTGGTATGTGGAATGTCACATAACTCCTCACAATTAAACAATTATGGCCATGTGAAGTTGGAGGACCCTCATGAGTCATCTAGAAGCCCCCAAAAGTCAAAGGGTTTGCAAAGGAAATTATTTAAATAATAGATTTAATGGAGAACTCCCTAAAATAAGGAAAGTGGGATGCTACATGAAAGTATAAATAAGAGGCAAGGCTCTCTCATTTTTTTACAGTTGAACACACTAGAATATCTTTTGTTGTGTAAGGCTTATTGCAAGTACTCATTGATACATCTAAGGTTGCGAAAGTATGAGGTAGTACGAAGTGTTGACAATGAAAGCTTCAGAATTACAGTGAATACTAAAAACCCCTAGTTTTTTAGGTGTACATGGGCTGACAATGTATTAGTGTGTATACATGCTGAGGCATACATGGGATAACAATGTATTAGGGTGCGTACATACGTAGGATGACAGTGTATTAGGGTACGTACATGTTGGTAAAGACATAGAAACTTGAAGAGATTAAGATGCAAAGGTTCTATATTTTGAGATCAAGCTCCCAGGAAGGTCTACAGTGCTTAGATACATCATATCTATCCATTGGTTCAAAAGGTATGTCTTATTTCTATGAATAGTTGGATTTTTATGTATGCATGAGAAATGGTTATGGAGATTTGATAATTCTCCCTAGAGAGACTAGTGGTTGCATGGGAACTTCTGTATAAGTCATAACTACAAAAATGCAGTGCTGGTATGATCTATGATTGATACATCTTGTTAGGTTTGTGGCACATCTTGTATTTCTTGGCATATAGCTAAGGGTTTCTATGATACATGGTTGAGAGATTCTATTTTGGAAGTGGTTGATGTATTGAGAGGTTGAATACCAGAGAGGGTTTGATGTCTGAATCATGTGAGGGATATTATAATTTTTTATGATTACACACATTTATATGTCACATGACTAGAGAGATATATAGAGATTTTGGGTAAAGAGGATGCGAGCACAGGGTATAGAGACAGTCTGGATACAATGATAGGTTACAGATCTATGTGAAACAAGTTACAGAGGGTCAGAAGTTTTCAAGAGAAAGGAAAACCTAGTTTTCAGAAGGCATACGCAGGCTACATAACAGTTTGGTCACGTACATACGCAAGCTACATAACAGATAGGGCACGTACATACACGTGATGAAACACTACAGGTCATGTACCTGTTGTATTTTTGTTGACACATGTTTAGTTTAGGTATAGATTGATTACAGGGTAGTTGTATAGGTTGGATGTAGGTCAGTGGTATAGGTTGATACAGTTGTATAGTGGTATATCTCACAGTGATAGTGTGACAGTGGTTTTATCATTCTACCTCTACATCAAGGTGGTTGGATAGGGAAAGGATAGGTGGTTTTAGCCACCTTCCATTTGTATCTATAGAACTTAGGGGGTTGTAGCCTCCTTCTGGTTGTAGCCAAAGAATTGGGGAGTTGGAGCTATTGATTAAAGTTGGCTGTCATTGATGTCAACCCTTGAAGAAATAACCCTAGCACAAAAGTTTGGGTAATGGAATGAATAGTGTTTGATGTAAATATAACTCATTATTGTTTTGTCATGGTTGATAAGAATTAAATATGCATGAACTCCAAAGTGGTCCCCTTATGGTGAAAGCCCTCACGAGAAGACGCTTTGTGGAGTAAGAGAACCCATGCTTAATTGTGGAATAA
>JASDQU011029399.1:8657-19123 GCA_032191745.1 Picea mariana
AGAGCTTATGACAGGCATCAAATTCAACAGTTACAAGCTAATATTGAAGAGCTCCATTAGGATTCACAGGCCAACAAAGGCTTGATCACTCAACATGAAGAATTAATAAATAAGTTGCAAACCAGGTTTGACTTGACTGAAGGTACATCAGTAGAGATATCATATTTTAGGTATCAATCACTAGAGGTAAATGAAAATCTAGAAATATCCCAACAAGATCTCTTCATGAAGGTCGATTCCATCCAAAAATGCTACCTGATAGTCGACCTCACTCTCAAAGACATCTATATTAAAGAAAGAGAATTGCATTCAACATGAGTTATGTTTCAATAGGAAGTGTTATTGGTACCAAAGGATGATGTCTCAGAGGTTCATCAACTTTCTCTTTCGGAACAAATAAGAGGGGATATGGTTTTGAAGGCCCGGGAAGCAAATTTAACAAAGAGAAAGAGACTTGCCAGAGATGTAAACGAACCTTGTCTAGAAGCATTGACATGACTAGACAAAGGAMTAATTGATTTTGAAGGAAATTCTATTTCCAAAKCCCTGGGTCAGATYGATATAGAAAAGAACCAGTATAATGCCYGAACAAGCAAAGAAGAAGCTCYGACRACCATCCAGAATATSAACCAGATTGATCTCTTTCAAATAAACAAATGGATATTAAATCCAASCTTACAGTTAYAGGTCACATATCAAGGAGCGAAAATKATAAGAGAAAAGTTGCCTCAGATAGAGAGAAAGATATACACTTTCGAGGTGAAAGAAGCAACTGAGCCTTCAAGGTTAGTGGTGCAATTATTAAGTAAATGCATCCAATGTATTGAATATGAGAAAACAGGTACATCTAGAAACAAGTAAGGAAACATGCACATACTATTCATACATGTGAAGAATCAGACGCCAGCTGTATCCAGGCCAAAGATGAAAATTGGGAAAAGAAACGTGCCTGCCAATAGACGAAGAGGCAGAGGAGGATGCTAGTGGAACTCTTCAGTTCTTACATTTTGTTGCCTTATTCAAAAATATTTTTTATTTTTAGTTATAAGAAGTCCAACCATTTTGAGTTGAGACAATTTGTATAAATAGATAGATTCAAGATCTATCAAAGGGCTGCTTCTTGCCGATTGTAATAGAGAAAACTCTCCTTATTGAGTATTAATACAAGTGCAGACAAAGATTCCATTTTTTTTTTAATCTAGGTTATATGCTTCTTATGTTTTCTGTATCTCAAAATTTCGTTAATCATTTCCTTGATAAATGTTTGATTTCAATTTAGTACAACAACTACTGTAATCGTATTGCATTAGTAGTTTATTAAGTAACCAACTTTTCCTTTGCATTTACTGTGAGTAAATCAAGACCTGCGTGCTGTGTGAATTACTATGTTTTATACTTTATTCAAGGTTACACTATCTATTTTCTTACACTGCAACAAGGCGAGACTCTTCAATAATTGATGCCTTGCTTTGTTTTATAGTTTTGTATTTTTCTCTCACACCATTCGATATTACAATTTTGACTCGGACATGAAATACAGCCTCTTTGCTGCCACACTGTTAATTTAAGTTAAGGAATTTTTATTATATAACTAAGGTAGAAAAAGAAATTTTAAAAGACACTCTCATAAAATTTCTTGATTCCTGACATTATCCTTTGAGCCTTAAGTTTAATCTTAGGACCAACATATTTTTGGCGCCGTTTCTGGGGACAGAGAAATGAATTTATTTTTCCCTGGGAAAATGACAAGGTAAGATTCTATGTTAGATAGTGAACAAAGATTGAATACTGAATTAAGGCTATTTTTATATTTCACTTGGTGACTCCACCAGAGATAAAATAGCATTCAGTCGAAAGAATACTAGAAAAAACCCAGATGATAAGAAGACCACACATGTATCAGATCCCTAAAGGTTGTTGAAACTAAAGGGATACCTCAAGTCGACTATGCATCGACAGGTAAAAAATACCAACCTGAAGTTTCACAAGTCAATACTAAGATTCCAGTTGAAGAACCAACCCTTGAAGAAAATTCTAAATGAGAACCCTCTGCAGAGGTGTCAACTAATAAACCCGAGGTTAGATTTGAGAACCCTGAGGTAATTATACCTGAAGTAAAAAGTTGAAATTGACTTGATAGATACTCCTAGATGTCAGAACAAAATACCCTCCTCATTACCCGTTGTCGCTAATACTGTGTCAAATTCATCCTTACCCAAAGCAAAAGTTTTAGCTCTCTGAAACCTTGAAGAACACATTTTATACCCAGATTCATCCCCAATCGGTTCTCCTATTTATACATCTTGTAAGTATGAAGAAACCATTCCGAATTTTCCTTTCTCTCCTCTTCTAGACTTTTCATCTCCTACCAAACTTTTTCCATATTTTCCTTCGCTACATCCCAAAGAAGTTGAAAGGTCACCACTTTCGTCCCTAAAAGTTTTTGAAAACCCTCTTTTTTCACAAAGTCTATCCCCCAGAATTTTGATGGTTGCTGCCGGAGGTGGAGGAGCAGGTGGACAAGGTCAAGGACCACCCCTGACACCTAGGATATTTTCCAAGGTAGTGGCCAGATACGCTCCCTTGGTCCTTCCTCCCGTTATTCATGATTTACCTGAAAATTATATGAAGAACTTACCAAAATTTATGGGAGAAGGAGATTTAACTGCAACATAGCACATAACCTTTTTTGATCAGTTCGCTGATATCCTTGGAATTGAGCATGAAGATGTTTACTCAAGGATTTTAGTGCAAAATTTTGAAGGACAAGTAATAATCTGGTTTCGAGGACTCCCGGTAGGATCCCTGCGGTTGTATGATGATTTAGAAAACGATTTTTTAAGGCAGTGGGGAGAAAAGAAAGACCATATGTATTACTTGACTGAATCCAAGGCTCTAAGAAAAAGGAATTATGAGTCGGTTCTTGAATTTACTCAGAGTTTAACAAACTCTACCATAAAATCCTAACCGAAGTTAAACCCTCTGAACCTGCGACGAAGGTAACTTTCACAGGGGATTTTGAGATCGACTTTGCCCTACTTTTAAGAGAAAGAATATCTGCCACTCTAGAAGGAATGCAAGATGACGCCATAGAAATTGAATAAAACATTATGGCATCTGGTAAATTAAAATACAAGGTTGAGACAAGAACCAAAGAACCTAAACGCTTCAAGGAACAAGCAGGGCCCTCCGGATATGGGAAGCCTGCGGAAGAAAAAATGGATGACATGGCTAAGATAATCAAAGATTTGTCAAAAAAAATCTCTAGAATGGAACTAGACCAAGCCAAACCTGATCCATTCACTAGAAAATATTTCAGGAGAAACCCTAACCCCCAGACACAACAAAGGCAAGTAAAAAACAAAGACCAAAAAATCCAGGCTCCGTTTAAAATGGAAAATTTTATGCAAATGGATGATATGGAAAACTATCAGGGGTTAGAAGAGGATATAAACAACCTTAGTGATGATGACCAAGAACCTCATTTAACTATACATGATTATGAAATATCTCTAGACCAAGAACCCATGTTTAGTAATGATGAAAGTATAAACAATCTGGGAGCGTCTGCATATCAAGGAATCACTAACTCCATAATGGTCGAGATTCAAAAAAAGTATAATTTAAGGCCCAGAGAAACAAATACTACAAGTGTTCCACCAAAAAATATTTTATCAAGAAATAAAGCGAATGAGGCAGTTGTTACTAAACCACTAGTTGAAACACAAGCTACCCGAACCAAAATAGTTGAAAACAAAGCACCACAAACTAAGAAAACAAAGAGTAATGAAGCAAAAGATTCAACCAAAGAGATTGAAAAAACATCTGGAAGTTCCATTTTAGAAAATGAACTAAATAAAATTAAAATCCCCATGCCTCTGGTTCAACTCGCTAAGAATCCCATTTATAAAAAACATATTGCTAAAATGATAATTTTTTCTGAGACTGAATGTCATGCATATGTGATAAATCTGCAAGATGAAAGATCGATGATTATGTTTGGTTTGCACATTGAAAATACTAAGGATTTTGTTGCTCCATTTTATATTACATTAACTATGCACGACCACTTACTTCAAAATTACATGTTAGATTCTGGGGCCTCTCACAATTTGATGCCTAAAGTTATCATGGAAAATTTGGGCCTTGAAATCACTAGACCTTATCAGGACTTATACTCGTTTGATTCAATAAAAGTCAAGTGTCTCGGCATGATTAGGATTTGGTAGTGAATCTTGCAAAGATTCCTGTAAAAAGTATTCTTATGGATGTAGTTGTTGCTGACGTCCCTTCCAAGTATGGCATGCTTCTATCCAGGTATTGGGGCACAAAACTAGGAGAATCACTTCAACTGGACATGACATACGCTACGATCCTCATTTTTGGTGGAAAATTTACTTGACCATACAGAGAGACTAGATTGGCATATACTGTAAGTGACCCCCAAAACCCAAACAATTATCTAGTCTATGTTGCCGATCAGGATCTAGGAAATTGTATTTTATCAATAGACGATGATTTTTAAGAATGTATAGAAGAAGAAAACCAAAAAATAGAAAAACCAAAGAAAAGTGTAAATATTAGAGAAGGAGTATGGAAAATGTTTTTCAATGGTGCTTCGTCCTGCGAAGGGGAAAGGACTGGAGTATTATTTGTTGCACCTGGAGATGAGTATGTCATCCCCTTTTCATACATATTACAATGGGAAATTGATTATTCAAATAACGTCTGTGAATACGAAGCTCTATTTTTAGGATTGGAGGCTGCCAGGAAGCTAAAAATTGAACATCTAATAGTTTATGGTGATGCAGAGATAATTGTGAAACAAATAAAGCAACAATATCAAGCTAAACATCCAAGGCTAAGGTCATACAAAAACTGTGCCCTTGATTTGATAGAGAATTTCTTCTCGTCCTTTAACATTCACTACATTCCCCGAATGGAAAATCAGAAGGCAGACTCTTTAACCAAATCAATTGCAACGTTTGTACCACCTACGGTCCTAAAACTGAAATATCATATAGAAATGAGACACATACCTTTAATTTCAAATAATGTGCAACACTGGCAGGTTTTTGAAGATGACAAACAAGTTAAACAGTTCCTAGAAATGGTTGATGAGTTCTCTGAGACTCATATAGATCAAGAGAATCAGAACGATCCTATCTGGATCATGTAGGAAGGCGAATATCCTGAAAAGTTCCAGGATAAGATCGAAAATCACCAAATTCTTGTGCTTAAGAACAATTAGATCCCCAGGGGTCTGATACATTTAGAGAGATTGTTTGACCAAGATGATATACCTTTAAAATCTACCTTATGGCCTCAGCCCGAAGAGGTTGAAGACTGTAATATAGGAACTAAAGAAGATCCAAAATTGGTCGAATTATCTAAATACCTCCCAGCACAAGTAAAAAATAAATATGCTGAATTGCTTAAACAGTATAAAGACATCCTTGCATGGTCGTATGACGATTTAAGAACTTACGATACCTCTGTAATTGAACATAAGATTCCTTTGAAGCATGGTATCAAACCTTTCAGGAAAAATATGAGACAAATAAACCCGATCCTCTTACTTGTAATATAAAGAGAGCTCAAGAAGCTTCTCGACGTAAAGATTATAGTCCCACTCAGGTATTCTGAATGGGTAGCAAATTTGGTACTCGTCAGGAAGAAAAGTGGAGAAATAAGGCTTTACGTAGATTTCAATAATTTGAACCGGTCATCCTTGAAGGACAACTACCCACTGCCAAAAATGGATCATGTCCTGGAAAAATTAGTTGGAGCTAATAGAATGTCGATGATTGATGGTTTCTCCGGTTATAACCAAATTGCTGTCCACAAAGATGATAAAGACAAAACTGCATTCACTACTTCGTGGGGAACTTTCATGTATGATAAAATGCCATTTGGTTTGATGAATGCAGGGGCCAATTTCCAAAGAGCGATGTATATAACTTTCATCGGTGAGAGAGATAAATTTGTTTTCATTTAATTAGATGATATAACAGTCTTTTCCAATTCTGATGCAGAACATTTGGTTCATCTTAAGCAAACCTTCAAGAAATGAAGAAAGTTTGGTTTGTCGCTTAACCCTAAAAAGTCACATTTCTCTATGCAAGAAGGCAAGCTTCTGGGTCATATAGTTTCAAAGGATGGTATCAAGATCGATCCTAAGCGAGTCGAGGCTATTGAAATGATAAAAATTCCTAGAAATAAGAAAGAAATCCAGTCTTTTTTAAGAAAGATAATTTTTTTGAGAAGATTTATCCCTAACTTTTCTGAATTTGTCAAACTAATCACAGATATGTTGAAGAAAGACAGTGAAATGAAATGGACTGTCGAAGCAAAAACATCATTTGAGCGGGTTAAAAAAGCTATAAGCGAAGCTCCAGTGTTAGCTAGTCCAGACTATACTAAGAAATTCCTAATCTTTTCTTTCACATATGAACATACTATCGCAGTGGTACTCCTCCAAAAGAATGATGAAGGTTTCGAGCAACTGATAGCCTTTTTCTATAAAATTACAATAGATGCCGAATTAAGATACAATATATTGGAAAAACAATCCTACGCGATGGTGAAAGCTCTCAAATATTTCAGGACATACGTACTGCATTCCAAAATAATCGCTTATGTGCCAACAAGCTCTGTTAAAGATATCTTGGTACAACTAGACAGTGATGGCAGGAGAGGTGGGTGGTTAGCCAAAATTTAGGAATTCGATCTTGAAGTAAAACTGACCAAGATAGTCAAAAGTCAGGGCCTAGAAAAATTGTTAGCAGAATCAAATTTCAGGGCACTCGGGATAAATCACCTAGAATCACATGAATCTATCCCAAACATATAGGAATTTGATGATCAAACCCCTACAGTCTAGATTGAAGATAAATTTTCTTCCTCTAATTGGTATCACGATATTGTTTCATACCTCCTCACCCTTCAGTGCTCGAATGACATGACTCCATCCAAAGCAAGAACGTTGAAGTTACACACAGTTAAATATTGTATTAATGAAGGTCAACTGTACTAGAACGATCTTATGAGTTTCTTTATATGTTGTTTGACAGAATGATGCAGGAGCATCATAAGAAAGACAACAAAGCGAGCATAAAAGCAAAGGACAGCTGGAAACGTACCAACACACATTTTGAAGGCATTTTGAATTTCAAAAGATGGAGCATTAATGTTATAGCCAGAAGGATGTATTGCATTTATGTTTTGGAGATTGTAAATAGATATTGAGAGTTTCTCTCATCTGTCCATTATGGAGGCATTTAATTGTAATGAATGTAAAGTAGGTAGCTTTTAAATTTCGATTAGATAGTTAGGGTTGTAGAAGGGAAAACTCTAAAAATCTCCCTCGTATGTATTGTATAAAAAAAGATTATTTACATTGTAATTTTTTTTTGTAAGATAGAAGCTGTAAAGCAAGAGGATAGGAGAGCAGGAGAACCGAGATTGTAGAATTTATATAAGCAGATAGCTGTCTCTATTTAACCCATGTACAGAAGCACTTGGATTAATATAAGAATGCTTTGATCCAATTCTATGGTGTGTCATGGTTACTGTTTTCATCTATTGAATGGTATGTTTACAGTTGGTTTATGTTCCCTGTAATGCATTTGTTTCAATGCTTTGTGTGTATGATTTCATGATTGAATATATGAAGTCTGTAAGAGGAGAAGTATAAGTTTTGATTGTTTCTCTTCCTGAGAATTCATGGAAGGAGTGCAGTGAAGGTCTGCAAGGAGTTCGTTGACAAGGTTATAAGTTTCATCTTGGAAAAGATCAGGAAGGATACCGTCATTCTTATACCCACAGAAGTGAAAATTAGCATAAGAGCCATGCAAGGAGTGTGTAGAATGATTGAAGTCTTAGACTTTTCTAACCAAGGAGAAAGATTGAAGAACTGTTGTTGCAAGGAGTGCATAGAGTTGGAAGTTTAAATGACCAAAGGTTATTGTGAGCGCTGTAAGGAGTGCACGCAAGAACTATTTTGAAGCCTTGAGTTTGCAGCAGAACAAATCTCAGGAAAGATAGAGACTTGGAAGGAGTTCAAAGGGAGGACGAGTTCTAGAGTCACCTCACAGAGTTGAGCTCAGGAGAGTTGGTGTTGAGGGTTTTTTTAGGAGTATTTGAGAACTGAGCGGATGGTTGAAAATATCAGAGGGAGAATCCTCGAAGTTTCATGGACCGTTAGATTCGTCAGTCAAGTGGGAAGGCTAAGGATGAGTGTGTTTCAACATTCATAATCTTAGGAGGAGTAGTGGCCGTTGGATTTGGGATCGATGAGAACCGTTGATCTTGTTCTTGAATTTCGTCGTTTCGAAATTTGGGGTGTGGAGAAAGTTGTGACTCGGAGTTGAGAGTTCCAAATTCTCGATTTGCGAAGTCCCAATAGAACCAGGACCATCAGATCACGGGAAGCTCAGAGCCATTGATCGTGATGAGGCGTCATTGCAATTTAGGTTATCGGTGAAGGGTGTTGTTACATTGCAAATCACCGATACACGAAATACCGAGGGGACGAAATATTTGGGCCCCAGGTTTTAGTTAAAGGTCACATCAAGTGAAGTCAAGGGAGGAACCAAAGATCCGTTAGCCCTTTTCGTCGTTTCAGGGATTGAAGAAGTTAGAGGGACTTATACTTGGGTTCATGAAATCGTGAAACCCAAAATACCTTTTCGGGTGAAGATTGTGGTCACGTCAGTTGGTCACGTGGGTAAGAGTTTGCGCTTTGTGCCATTTCACACAGGCGTAACTTCGAAGAAGGACCTATGGAAACACTTGTGTGTGCTAAAGATTCCTGTGGGGAATCATAGAGTCAATCAGGCTCAGAGGGGAGAAAAGAACGATCCTTAGATTGGGAGGTCGAGCATAACCTGCTGAAGTAGGGGTGTTGGACCAGGTGGTATCAGAGCTCAGATTTTGAATTCTTGTAGTGGAGAAGTAGGTTTAAAACAATGCCACCCAGAAGATGTCAAGATAGAACAATGCCCGATCCAGCTGTGGAAAGGGAAATGAGAGAAATCCGTGCTTGATTAGATGCTATGGAGACAACACATAGATAGACAGTTGATGCTGGAGATGTCAGTGAAGCCGAAAGTAAAAATGAGGCTGGAGCTGGAGAATAAGTTGTAGCTGAAGATGCTGCAGAAGAACGTCTATTCAAATTTGTTGCAAGAATAGGTGTTAGAGCAAAGATGGACATTCTGGGTACGAAGGAAACTTATATGTTGAGTAGATGCTAGATTGGTTTAGAGCTCTAGATAAGTACTTCGATTATGAAGATATCGAAGAGGATAAAAAAATAAAACATGTTGTCACTAGGATTAAAGGGCATGCAACACTATGGTGGGATGAACTACAGGCTGACAGGCATTGCAAAGGAAAGCAAAGAATCAAAATTTGGGATAAGATGGTCGCCAAGATGAAAGCTAAGTTTATACCCAGAGATTACCAAATTAATCTGTTTCAAAGAATACATAATTTGAGACAGAAAGGGATGATAGTGAAGAAATACACCGAGGAATTTTACCGACTCAATATTAGAGTCGGTCATCATGAGAGTGATGATGAAAAATTCGCTAGATACATGAATGGCTTGAGATATGAGATTCAATATGAGATGAGCATGGTGACAATCAGGAATGAAGAAGATGCTTATCAAAATGCTTTGAGGGTAGAAGAAAAATTGACCCGAAAGAAAGGTCAAAGGGGCAGAGGTAGAAGTCAGAGCATAGGCAAAGCAATTGCCCAAGACAGAGTACAGAAGCCCAAGGATGAAGAAAAGAAAATCCATACTCAACCAGAAAGGGGAGGAAGTTCACAAGGAAGACAATATGCCGATAGAAACACTTTTCCACAAGCAAGAGGAAGAGGAAGAGTTAGAGGAGGTGAAATAAAGTGTTTTTCCTGTGGAAATATCAGACACAAATATTTTGAATGTACTAATAGAAAAAGGGATGGAGGAAAAGCTCACATTTCAGAGGCACAAAGGAGAAATGTTGAGGCAGAAGATGCAGAAGGAGGAAGATCCTTAATGATGAGGAAAATTATCTTGAAACCAGAGAAAGAGGCGGAGAATCCAGTCTAGAGAAACAATTTGTTCTTAAATACTTGCAAGACCAAGCATAGGGTATGCAAGGTGATAGTGGACAATGGAAGTAAAGATAATATAATATCCACATAAATGGTGGATAAGTTGGAATTGGAGACAGTTGCACATCCAAGCCCATACAAAGTCTCGTGGTTGAAAAGGTACATCAGGTAACAGTCACTAAAGAATGTTTAGTTGAATTTAAGATAGGGGGTTATAGAGATGAGATTTTATGTGATGTCATTCCCATGGATGCATGTCATCTTTTGTTGGGGAGATCGTGGCAATATGACATAAACGTTTTTCACGATGGGAGAAAGAACAAGTACACCTTAGAGAAGAATGTTAGGATGCATTTGTT
>JASDQU011029400.1:3689-17796 GCA_032191745.1 Picea mariana
CCTCTTCTTCTTAGGATGTCAATCAAGCTCCAACTTTCATGTACATCAAAGTCTTTGAGCACCAACTCAAATATGAGGCTACAACCTCTGATAGAAGGCTACAACTTGTAGAGAGCACCAACTCTCATATTTCTCTAGCAACAACTAGATGGAGGTACCAACTCCCAGGTTTCTCTAGCACCCAATAGATGGAAGCACCAACTCCCAGAATATCTTCTAGCACCAACTAGAATTTAGAGGACTGAAATCCTCCCTAGCACCACCCTACCACCCTGATTGAATCTTACAAAACTTTACTTACTTGCTATGTCTTTGATATGGTCTGTTACAACTCCATGTCTCCTTTGCCTCTTCCAGCTTCTATTACTCTATTCCGCTTCTATACTCTGCTCTTTCTCCTGCTGCACAATCTCATTCCTCTGTTCAACTTATCTTCTTCCTTTATACTATGTGCTATCTCTGCATGCTATACGCTTCACCTCTGATCTCTAGTTCAGATCCTGTACCCGGTCATATTCTACCCACATGCATAACTATCGAAAAAACGCATTGTCTTCACTGTTCTGCATGTCTTTCTCTACACGAGTCCTCTGCCTGATCATCATTCAAACTCTTCATCTTCCCTAGTAGTTATACTGTATCTGTTCATCATCAGTGGCCGTTATCCAAATATTCTTTGGCTTCTCTGGTATTTATCCTAAACATGTTCATCACTAGCGGTCGTTATCCTGAGATTCTTTGGCTTCTCTGGTAGTCACAATTCTTCGTCTTCTTTGCCAGTTACAGTCAGTCATTTTTGGATTCTTTGGCTTCTAAGCCCCTTCCTTTACATGACCACTGGCGGTTTCCATACGCCTATTCAAAAGTTGCTTCACTATCTTGGTCTAGCGAGTGCTAGCTCCTTCTTTCGATATGACCTTGGGCGATGAACTTGTGTGACCACGCGATTGCGGGCACGTCCAAAGGTGGTTTGAAAAAAACTGCGTTTCGCCCCGCAATTTACCTCGAGCCTCCACGTGTCCTTTATCCAAAAATGTGGTTTCGATTGCGGCCTGCCTTCATCTTTTAAAATTTCGTGCACCTTCAATCCCCGCAATGCGACGGGACCGTCGATCTCATGATCTTGACGATGCTCCTGAATTGACAGATCAGATCTGACCTTCTTAACTCGACGACTGTGATTTACTTCGTGATCCGAGCTCTGGCGGGAGTTTCAAATCTCGAACCCTGCTTTCCTCTGTTCACCAATCTTCCAGAGTGGAATATCTATTGACACATTTCCCTCTCGGATTAACGGTCGAGATCTCCTTCGGGTCTCTGGACTCCGGAGATTTCAAATCTCAACTTCTTGTTTCTTCTGACTGGATATATTCCAAAATGGAAGATCTAATGACATTTGTCCTCTTTAATCCAATGACTATCCTTCACTCTGAGACTTCGGCCTTTTCGAATCTTCGACACTTCTCTTTTCCATGAATTCTTTTACCTGGAGTCAATGATCTATTGACACGTACCCTCCTGCATGATCAACGATCATGAGTGACTTTGACACTTCAGGCTTTGGGAGTTTCAACTCCTATGCCTTGTCGACCGTAGATCTGAGTGCCCGATTATCAATCGCTGAGATTAGTTCCCTTCTTCTAACTTATCTCGTCCTTCCACTTTAGAATGATCTGACGGCTGAAATTTAATCCGACTCTCCAAAGTTCAGGGATTTCAAATCTCAAACTTTTCTCCTCATTTATCCTATCCTTCACTTAATTTGATCCGACGGTCATGAGGACTCTCGAAGAAGATACACGATCAAGGATTTTGATCTGGATCATGTTTATGTACAATGCTTTCCCTTCTGAGCTTTGATCTCTCTGACTTAGAAATATTTCTAAGTGCTCATGGGTCTCGACCTATGCTCCTCCTGCGAGTTCGTCTCTTGGACCTCGTTTGCACTTCTGTAAACTGCTATCTCTTCTAAGATTTCTCGTCTTTTGCGCTCTTGAGGTTTGGTTCACTGCTATTCTTTCCATCAATGACAAGCACATTCTTCCTGTAAGCATGCCAACACTTTTTTATCCTTGAGATATGGCTTGTAATTGCAAGCTTGGGTTTACTATCCATTTATTTATTTGGAGGAGATCAATCTGGTTTAATTTCTGAATGGTTGTTAGAGCCTCTTCTTTGTTTGTTCTGGAATTATACTAGTTTTCTTATATATCAATTTGACCCATGGCTTAGGAGATAGAATTTCCTTCAAAATCAATTAGTCCTTTGTCTAGTAAGGGCAATGCTTCTAGACAAGCTTCATTTACCTCTCCGACAAGTCTTTTGCTTTCTGTTAGATTGGTTTCCCAGGAATTTAAGGCTATATCACCTCTTATTTGTTTCGAAAGAGAAAGTCGAGGAACATGTGAGACACCATCCTTTGGTGCTAATAAGACAGCCTCCTGAAACTTAAATCGAGTTGAACCAGCTTATCTTTCTTTTATGTAGAAGTCTTTCAGAGAAAGATCTACTGCCTGGTAGCAATTCTATATGGCCTCTACCTTCATAAAAAGATATTGCTGGGCATTTTCCAGTTTTTCATTTATTTCCCTTGCTTTTGTTTGGAGAGCCGAAATATCCACTGAGGTACTTTCGATCAATTCCAACTTATCTTGCAATTGTTTTATTAATTCAGCATGTTGGGTGATCAGTCCTTGATTGAACTACGAATTATTTTGGAGCTCATCAAAATTGGACTGGAGTTGTTGAATTTGTTGCTTATCATATGCTCTGATCTGCTCAAAATATTGACTCACCCTGTTCTAGACAGTCTGCTCAATTGTGTGTATTTTATTTTGAAGTTTCTCTACCAACATGGACTTCTGTTGCAATTGCTCGGCCAAATTTTCCACAGACCATTGATTAGTAGTGGCGAAAGTGCCTAATGAACCTGCAACTTCCTTTGCAAAATTTGTATCATCTCGGTTATGTCCATCATACACCATTCTTTGTCTTTTGACTATCGCTCCATCTTTCTGCTATGTTTCTCATTTGACGATGACTCTCCTTTTCTTGTTGAAGAAGAATTATGAAGGAGGCATCTCTTCAGGAGAAATTGGGGTAAGATCTCCTATAAAAATGACTTCGAAACTACGATTTCCGAAACTCGATTGCAACAGTGTCAATGAAGTAATAGGGGAACCTATTTCTGTAGATGGTTGTTTCTCAATGGTTTTGGCAGCAGATGTGGCTGGTGTAGAAGGAGATGTATCCTACCCTTTCTTTAGAAAAGCTTCAATATGAGCCTTTTCTTGAGTGCCTAATGGATTTGATAGCGAAGCCTCCACTTCCTGCATTAAAAATTCGGTGCTCTTCGGGTTTTTCTTAGTATCCTATTTTTCAGAGCTCCCTGTTTCAAAAACCAGAGGTATAGTTTTCTGTGTAGGCGAAGTGGCTATCAATTCTCCCTATAGTACTTTCAGCAGGCTATTTCGTCTGTGTTTTTGAAAACTAAAGAAACCGACCTCTTAATCCAGGGACAAAGTTTGGACTCTGTTCAACACTTCCTCGTAAGACCTGACTCCCTTGAATACTTCATCACAAGGGGAGTTCTGATGCACATATCTCTTTAGGTTGTATTGGGCCAAGTGATTTTCCATGATTTTTTGTGGATCGTGTCTTTTAAACTTGATGTCAACCAACTTGACATCCTCCAGAGCTACAACCTCCACTTTGGAGTGGCCAAAGTCTAATAATGAAAACATACCGACCTGGAGAGGGAAGGTAGGCCATACCTTTTTCTGGGCTACTTTCAGCTCCTTGTTGATTCCCCCTATCACTATTTGATAAGCCACTTCTCGACATACTAGATGGTATGGTAAAAACCTCGGGAGAGCATTAGGAGGGGCTGAGCATTCAAATACCCTGATGTAGGAGAAGTTTTCGTCTATGAACCAGTCTGCTATTTTTCCTAGGTTTCCCATGATTCTATCTGAAATCCGAGGGGGTGGGAAACCATATAAAGATATATGAATGGGAAACACTACATGATGGAAGATTTCGTAGAAGAAATCTTTGGCCTTTTCCTCCCACAGTTTGGAATGGTAAAAGTGTATAGGTTTGACACTGGTTGGGGTCCAGCTCCAATTCATTAGTGGGAAAGGGGTTATGAAGCATATGGAATCCATAATATATGCAGACATGTAGAAAGGGGAAGACTGTCCCTTTGATTTAGCCAGCTGGTATTCGGTGATTTCTTTGGCCAGATTATCCGACAACATATTGGCCTAGTTGAAAGAGTATCCCTCGGCCACCTCGTGCATAATTGACACCCATTCCATCGAGAAATGAGTTAGGATCTTATTCCCAAATATTATTCATAGCATAATAACTACATATATCATGTGGGTATCCAACGACGTTGTGGCATACACACCATGAGTGTCAGCTCTAAATTTCTCTGGGTTCCCCCACCAGGACTTGATTATATCAGGATAGTGTTTATCATATTGTAAACACTCCTATTTATCAAACTCCAACATGAAGGCATTGTTATAATTATATTTAAAATCAAGGGATAGCTTATACATTACTTGTATGTGTTATGGTCAGAAAGACCCAACAACAACCTTTTGAGAGTTGAAAATGCTCCTGGTTTGGATGTCGACGTTTCCCATGGCCCAGCCTATCATGTCATTATACGACATGAGTCTCGGCCGCCCAACTATTTTGTGTAGCTTTGACTGAGATATATCCCCGATTTTAGCTGCATGTGTTTCGTTCACTTCATTGCCTGAATCTTCTGGGCAATTTATAAGCTCATGTTCCAAAATCTTGAACACCTGTATCCAAGATTTCACTGTGTCTATGGCTCGTGGTGTGGGATTTGATAAAACGTCTGCATTCATATTTGCACCTTCACTAGCTGCTTTAATCATCTTCTATGTTGCCATGATATCGATAAAATCGGAACATGGATACTTGTTACAAGGAAATGCGTGAGCTTCTCAGTTGAATAAAACTTACTACTCTGCGAAGATGAAAATAGAATTCAAAATCAAGCATTCTTATTCACCTCAGGTGCATTGATTCAAGTATACCTTTACTGATGACAAATTTATTAACCTTAATGAGAAATTATATATGGTGATCCGCGATCCATGCTAAAAACCATTACCGTTGATTCATGATAAATGCCATTAATATTCGGTGGTTCACATTCGGGAGTTTTGGATTAAATAGATTTGAAATTTCCCGAATCATGAATCCGCAAAAGGTTAATTATGAGATAACCCCTCTTAAAATTGTTAATTAATCACATTTAACTTCAAGTGCTTCGGGTATTCAGACTTCGGGGTTTTTAAATGTAGCTCGAAAATAAATCCCCAAAACCCGAAGCTGTGAAATGATTAATTATCTGATAATCGCTTTTAAGTTTTAATTAATCCCATTTAATTTTCAGCGCTTCGAAAACTCAAACTTCAGAGTTTTTAGGATATGATGAAGGGTAAACGTCCGAACTCCGAAACGCGAAGTCGTTAATTATCTTTTGACCAAGATTAACTTAATTAATTAAGATTTAATATTTTCGGTATCTTAATGCTTCGTGGACTTGCGAGTTAGCTCTTTGTTATATTTCCGAAAGGCCATCTCCCATAGTGATGTGTCGAAAATGATGTCATTCCAGTTGATGTGTCGAGAACAAGGGGTTCCACGTGCTACTTATAATTGTATGAATCTTCAAATGGAAATGTTGGACATGAATTTCACATGTCATCCCAGGGAAGACTCGAAATATACACATGTACTTATGACTCGTGTCCTTTAAAGGTTTATAAAAAGGTGATAACAAACACTTTCGGGTTTCGAGATTTTAATTGTGAAGACCTATCGAAACACCCAAAGCGCGAAGCTCTGAAACGACCTTTAGTGATTGGAATCTTTAACAATCAGGCGGCTTGAAAATTCCAGGAAAAAGGGGATCATTCGATCAAACGGGGGAACTTCATCAACGATGGATATGATTTGTGCCTTATTACCAATTAACCAGAAATAAATTTGATTTGAAATTTGAAAGTTAATTTATTGAGTTACCACTTTGGGAAAGATTATATTTTCATGAAGTGGAGAATGCAAAGCTCAAAGTTTAGGATTATATATGTTCCAATAGGCTGAGTGGTTTACCAAATCACTCATTGGGCCTATAGCCTGTGATGTTTCCATGGGTGGTGTCATCACTGAAGAGTAGGTGATTAGTCAGGATCAATATCTAGATCTCGTTTATTCGCAAACGGGCACACTATATGACTTGATTCCTGATGCTCCTCGTACATCTACAACTCCTACCCCAACACCTTCAGTATCTTCGCATGCTGATGATGGTGTGATTATCACTTTTCATGCTGAGACTCAGTCTAAACAAGCCAGCCATTCCACTCCCAAGTCTATTACCTCTAATGTACAAACTACTCCTAACCCAACTCCTTCCCTCGGTAAAACCTATGAGGTTAATTTGGTTCAATCTACACCTACAGGTAAAAATCAAAATAAAAAGAAAGGGAAGGGTAGGAATAAGGAGGACAAAAATAATAATCAACAATCCGAGAAATTCAAAACACAACCTGTTGATGACAAGGACACACGTAAACCTTGTTATCCTTGCCTTATCTATGGTAAGGATCATTATACGAAAGATTGTCCACAACGTGTTGAGGTTACTAAGTTCCTGCAAGGGACCAGGAAACCTCCTACACCCGTCATTCTATCACAACCTTTCCCTTCTCAATAGCAAGCCCAATTGGTCATTCATGACCAACCTTCTCTCTCTACCACATCTTATGTACTTATGTGTACTAGTGACTCCAAGAAGAACAAAGTTGCAGTCGCAACTCAAGCCAAAGATTATTCTCCTTTGAAAGATAAAGTTGATGATTTACCACCTCTGTTGGTTCAACCTCCTCCCTCAACTTCACCTCCAAACGATCCTCTTCATATCGAACGACCAAGCCTAGATACAGTTCTTCATCCTCCTCCCAAGGGTGTTGTTCGAAAGTCCTCATTTAATCCTCACACATGTGTTGCCCAAAACTAAAGTATTGTAGAAGACCTTGCACAAGCACCCTCTGCGATGTCAGCTCTCGAAGTCCTTCAAAGTTGTCCTACTCAACGGAAGGCGTTGTTAAAGGATATTGGTGGAATTGATCCTACCGATACTAATTTGATAATATTTGACTTGGAATATCATACTCCAAGGCTTCCTCCTCAATTAACGTTTCAGATCCAAGCTGTTGTGGAAAATAAGAATATTTGTTGAACCGTTATTGATGAAGGAGCCTCGACTTGCGTTATGTCTGTTACTTGTTGGAAAACTATTGGCTCTCCTTTCCTTACTGAGTCGCACAATACTCTTAAGGCCTTCAATGGTACAGGGTTTAAACCTTACAACGTTCTTCCTTCATTGTCTATTATGTTATAAGGTAAAGTAGTTAATGTCGAGGTTGAGGTCTTTGATGCACCTCTTGATTACAACCTTCTACTTGGTCGTAGCTGGATTGACTCCATGCGCGTAGTTGTTTCTACTCTTTTTCGTGTGTTACGTTTCCCACACCAAGGAAAAGTCATTACTGATGATCAAATGGCCTTCTTTGATTCTGATTCATGTACTAGCAACGTACCTTTTATTTCGAAAACACTTCCTGGTTATGAGAATGTCGGCGTGGGTCTTTTAAAAGATTCAACCTTGATGGGTGCATTTCCTATTCTGCCACCCGATGTTCCTCCTCCTTTTTTCACCTCAATTAACATGATATCAACCTTTGTTTGTAACAATCCTGAGTCTTATGACCCATGGATAATACCTATCTCTGGTGATTATCTTCATTACAGTGACATAATTTCTTTAAGTCCGGTGGAATAATCTTATCAAGCTATTCAATCGACAACCCCTTCTCCTCCTTCTCTTGGTGATAAATCTCCTAATATGTTCTACGTGATATTTCCTACTGATGACATGATCATGATAGTCATGTCTATGAAATATACTCCTTGGGACAATGGGCATCATCATTCTGTTCTCTTCCTAGAACGTGAGACCATACAAAGTTACCAACGGATTTCGACTTTGTCTACCGTTGTTGTTATTTCTTCTGTTCCTGAGTCAACACACGATGTTTTGTATGAAGGGAACTTGAGTAATATTTCACCTACCGTTCCTCTTGAAATATTGGTTAAAACCAGAGTCATGGAAAATGTTCATATCGGTGCCTCATGTTTTGCTGATGAGGTCCACACTTATAAATCTCTTTTCCAAGAATTTCATGATGTTTTTACCTGGAATTATGAAGAAATGCTTGGCATCAATCCTGATATTTTTGTGCATGAGATTAAGAATTACCCGAACGTTAAACCCGTTCGGTAGAGACTTCACCCAATACATCCACGTAAAGTCGCTACTATTAATATTGAAGTTGAAAAACTTCTTAAAGTTGGCTTTGTCTATCCCTTGGCTTTGACCGATTGAGTGTAATCTTGTTCCGGTTAATAAGAAATAAGGCACGATCCGCATTTGTGTATATTATAGGGATATAAACAAAGCTTGTCCCAAAGACAATTATCCAACCCCTTTTGTTGACTAGATTGTTGACGACTATGCTAGGAGTGAAATATTCTCCTTGATGGACGATTTCTCTGGCTATAATCAAATCAATATTTTACCCGTGGATCAACATAAGACTGCTTTTATTTTCCCTTGGGGAACCTTCGCATACCAGAAACTACCTTTTGGTCTCAAAAACACTGGAGTGACTTTTCAACGTGCTATGTTTTACACTTTTCATGACATTAATCACATCGTACAACCCTATCTAAACAATCTATCTGTGCATTCCATGCATCATCAAGATCAACCAACACATTTACATGCCATTTTCCTACATTGTCATTATTATCACATATGTTTGAATCCGCACAAATGTGTTTTTGTGTGGAATCCGGATGACTTCTTGGTTTTATCGTGTCTATACATGGGATTCGAGTATACCCCTTGAAGGTTGAGGCTATTCTTAATCTTCCTCCTCCTTCCACACTACGCCAAATCCAAAGTTTGCAAGGGAAGGAAAACTTTTTACGTCGATTCATTCCCAACTATGATGAATTAACAAAAGGATTTACTCAACTTCTTAAGAAAGGTAATGATTTTGTATGGGACGACACTATCAACAAAGTCTTTGAAGATTTGAAGCTTGCCTTAACCCGTACACCACTGTTGTTTCCAACTTATTATAATCGAGATTATTTCCTGTGCTTAGCTGCTTCAGACTCTACCATTGCTATGGTTTTAGTCCAAGAGGATGATTCACACGATGAACATGTTATATACTATTTGAGTCGGAGTCTCACGACTACCGAAACCAAATATTTACATGTGGATAAATTGGCATTGGTAGTTGTTCAACGTTTTCATCACTACATTTTATTACACAGAACCACAGTCATTTCCAATTGCAACCCCATGAAACATATCCTTACTCGACAATTGTTGGGGGGAAAGTACTATAAATGGATAGTTATTCTCCAGGATTTTTATTTGGAGTTTGAATGCGCTAAGTCAAAGAAGTCTTTGGTTTTTTTCGAATTGATATGTGACCTTCCCTCTACTAAGACACAAAATGTGGTAGAGGATTCCTTACCTGATGAATCCCTCTTTCTAATCAGTTCCGATGACATATGGTACAGAGATATTATCATCTATCTCCAGACCCAAATTTTTGGCTTGATCTTTCTAGTACATATCGTCATCGTATCCAGTATCAAGCCTGTCAATACATTATCCTTGGTGATACCCTTTACCATCGTGGTATTGATTCCATATTTCGACGATGTCTCACCTACGATGAAGTTGAGAAAGCTTTGAATGACTGTCACTTTGGAGCATCTGGTGTTCATATGTCTGGGTATGCCACTTCCCAAAAGATCTTATGAGTTGGTTATTTCTGGCCTTCGTTGTTTAAGGATTGCATTACTTCTGTCTATAAATGCCACGCTTGTCAAATCTACAATAATAAGATATGATCTCACCATGATCCTCTTCACCCCGTAGTTTCTTGTGGTCCATTCACTAAATGGGGCATTGAATTCATGACATGTAACCCTCACTCGGTCGGGGGGCATGGATACATTATTGTAGCTATGGATCATTTCACTAAATGGACCAAGGCGATGCCCACAATTGATAATACCGGGAAAACTGTAGCGTTGTTCATATTCAATCATATCATTACTAGATTTGGTGTCCCTCAAGCCATCGTTACTGGTCACGGTAGTCATTTTCGCAATTTCATGATGTCTGAACTTAATGAGAAGTTGGGTCTTCGACATGAAAACTCAACCCCCTATTATCCACAGGCCAATGGCTAGGTTGAAGCAATCGACAAAGTTCTCACTACTATGCTTCAACGGATGGTAGGAATTCATAAGTTAAATTGGCACATGATGTTGTTCTCAGCATTGTGGGCCTATCAGACATCTGTTAAGTCTGCCACAAGATTCACACCTTTCCAATTAGTATATGGTATCGAAGCAATTTTGTTGATTGAATGTGAAATCCCATCTTTGAAACTAGTTATCGAACTTCCCCCTAACACCTCAGCTGAAGAGGAACGTCTTTTGTATTTGATGCAATTAGATGAAACTCATCGTGATGTTGCCTTAGTCATTGAAACTCATAAAAAGGATGTCAAATCCCAATATAACAAGCATGTCAAACCACGTGTATTTTATGAAGGTGATCTAGTTCTCCTTTACGAACAAGATCGTGACTTACTAGGAGCTGGTAAATTCGAGCCCATGTGGCAGGGTCTTTATATTGTGAAACGAGTGTTGGAGAAAAGGGCTTATGAGTTGGTGGATTATGATGGAATTCCTTTGAGTGAACCCAAAAATGGGCTTTACTTGAAGAAGTACCATGCTTAAATTATTTTTGCATGAGTGTTATGTATTTTTAGTGTATCATACTCTTGTGTGCTTTTTCGTTTTTGGTTCCACCTTTCGGATACTTACCTTGCATTGTGTTTGGTTTCCAAATGTCGATGTCTTCTCTACCCTATATTGTCTTTGTTGATGGCGCTAGTCACAATACTCAAAACTTATCGTCTGTTGCTTGGGAAATATATGCACCTAAAAATGAATTAATCAGTCTACATGGTGTTTGCCTTGGTCGTGCAACTAACAATATCACGAAATACAATGCAGTTATTGAGTTGTTAACTGACGTTGTTTCACTTGGAATCCATCATCTTATTGTACAACTTGATTCACAGTTATTATTACTACAACTGAGTAACGTTTATTCCATCCAGAGTCCTACGTTGCTAAAGGTATATTTATGAATTCGCCTCTTGGAACGTCATTTTGATTACATTGAATATCAACACATTCCTAGATGTCTAAATACATTGACAGATGAATTGGCTAATTATGTGTTAGACAGACATTTGAGACATTTATAAAATCCAATCACACTTTGTACATAAAACAAGTAAGTCGGTAGGAGCCTTATATTTATAACGATAAAATTTTACAAAATGTGTTTTGTCCGGAGACCAAAATATAAAAAATGTGAAGCTCACGACTTCATATACAAAAAGCATCAAGGATGTTTCTCTCTATAACAAGCGACTGTCCATGCTACTCAATGGAGCAGTCAATCGATTGATGCAAATACACCCATTTTGTGGCATTGATAATGCCTAGGGAGCTCATCCACCATGGCATCAGGGACATGCATGGTTAGCCCCTCCAGATTCTGTTTTATGGCCTCTAGATCTGAGACAACTACCCCTGCTACAACACCTCTCTCTCCTCACCTCTGGATAGGGGATGAATCCGGAGGACGATAAGGTCCCACATCTGCATTGATGAGAGTACTTGATTATTCATCGAATAAATAACACAAAATCCATTTTATATTATTAAAATAACAAAAACATTATATAAAAAAAATTTTCTTCTTACCTATGTCCCTCCAGTGGGACCCGTCAGGAAGATCCAAATCTGTATCTCCACGGAAATCTACCTTGGCATACACATAATATTCCACCATGAGCAGCTGAGTCGTCAACCATTAGAAGAAGACATCGTCATATTTGACGATGGGAACACCTCCATGTCAAGCCATGAGATCTACCCACATCTTCATCCTTGGATCCTGTGGAGCGGGTATACCCACTCCACCTGTAGGAGTAGGACAAGAACCCTCTCCAGGAAGAAGGACACCAAAATAGACCCATCTCCAAATTTCTTTAACCCACCATTTCGACACTTGGAAATTTGTTTCTTCATGCTTTTTAGGAACCCTTCGCACCAGTTGAAGACCCTGGGCTCCATGCATTCTAATGCATACTGAAAATGGATCTGCAAAGCCATATGGGGAGCTGCACTCCCTTCCATGCGAGTAATAGTGTAAAGGATATTCTACAAAGGAAAATCTAGGACATCCCTGATAGCTACCTTTCCGCTATATTTCTTGGTACCTAGCACACAATGATGGCAGACGTAGTAATCCATAGACTCACCTCCACCCCTGTTGCCTGTAAGTGACACCCGTGAACCACGACGAGATAGTCCTGTCAGGAAATAGATATCCTTGATATCTATTGTGAGTGTATGGACACCCACATGAAATCCCTGCTCGTTCACATCCCACATGTGAACCATGTACTCTAGTAGTCTCAACTGGGCTCTCATGCCCTGAATCCTGAAGAATTTTAGTAACCCATACCGCTTGAGAGCCATAACTGTTCCCGAGTCATTCTCGGTGAAGTAATATTCTTCTTCATTCTATCGCTCATGCCACTCTAGCATCTTGAACAAGGAAATCCTTCCAAAGAACCATAAGATGAGATTAGAAACATAAAATTCTTTCCTGGGTTTTTTTTCTAGTTAGGTTTATCTTTTTTAAATCTTTGGTTGTGGTCGTCGTGGGGCTACGCATTCATGCAGTGTGACATCATCATACCCTACCTATAGGGTCACCTGCGACGATCCTAGATTGTCATGGTTCACAATATAGGGCACCTGTGAAGACCTCAATGCACAGGTAACCCCTAAAAATTGACCCAAAAACACAAATTTAACCAATAAAAATCAATTTTGAAACCATGAAAAGATGAAGGAGAAGGTGATTACCTTTTTGACGGAGATGATTCGTGAAATGATCCACCACCCGCTCCGCAATTAACAGTTGAAAATCGGGGTGAAAAAGGGCTTTGGAGCACTATTTGGGTAAACTTACAAATGAAATGGTAAAATGGTGTTTTTAACCTATTTTATTGACTTTTATCACTTTTCATTTGCAAATTATTTTATTTTTATACTTTATCCATGCCCTAAAGTCTTAACAACTTCACAAGTGTTGACTTTTGCCGATTAAAAAGTCTAGAGATGAGACGTTGGAACAAGGGTCCACCCATTTTTGGTTTGTTTTTGTATATTTTTTGCATGTACAGATCCTTTTAGGGTTTTTCAGGAAAAACTCCGAGAAAAGTCTTAATTCTTTCTCATGCTCGTGAAACCATGAGAATGTAATCGAGTAATATTTTGTCATTTTTTCGAACTCGTAATGTCGACACAAAAAACAAAATCTATGGAGTATCCTTTAAGCTCTCTTCAAGCTCCCTAAACATGAAAAGATGGCCAAGCGACCTTGTTATTTTCACGCTCGTAAAAGTATTTGAAGAAAACATCTGATGAGCGGTAGGTTATCACTTTTTTGGTCTCATCAGATTAATTTACGAAAAAGGACTTGATGGAGTTCTCTTTAAGTGTTTTTCAGACTCTCTAAAATTGAAAAACCCCTGAGTTTTCTTTCCTTGGACTTATTAAACAAACATCGAAAGACCCATATGGGATCGAAGTACTCTTTCTTAGGGTTCTATGGATCTACTTCAAGCTTGTTAAGGCTTGTAGTGAAGGCCCGCTCTGATACCAATTGTTGGACACACCTACCACACTTATAGAAGGGGTGAATGAGTGTGGGGTTCTTTTTCCCAAAACTTCCTAGTGGAGCCACCCAGACCTGAAAATAACATACCTTAGAAAGCACCATCAAAAGAATTTATCCTTCCTTGCATTT
>JASDQU011029400.1:22224-35813 GCA_032191745.1 Picea mariana
AGAAGGAAATTATTGGATAATGATGAGAATTGTTGGGGAAAGCGACTTATAACGAGAAAGTAGGAGCCGACAGTTGGATACAAAATGAAAGCAGGATAATGGGATGCAATTACAAATTAACTAAAAAGTGTAATTTTCGTAGATGTTAGTCCCCTAGGCCCGAAAAGTATAAAATAATACCCAGGAGAACTCTTCTAGCCAATGGTGACTAGAGTATTCATTTTTCGTAAGTAGTCTACTTGGTCTAGAAAAGGGTTAAACTTATACCAAATAGACATCCTTTCAAATCCATCTAACGAGTGTGAAAGAGACAATTTCACTCATGAATATTTTTTGGTTTTTGGAGTCTGAAAAGAGGTTAACTAAGAATCTAGGATGTTTTTCTAAGCAACACATAATGGGGGAGGCCAGGGCTCCCGTGCAGGTCTTCTGTCAAAATCTAGAAACTCACTAGTCGATGACACAAGTTTGGGAGAACCCAAATATTTCCAAGCCGAGAAGGATAGAATACTTGCAGAGGATCCTTCATCTACAATACATCGACGAACACCCATTATTTGGAAGGGTGTAGAAGAAGGAAGGTGAGGCTCTACAAGATCATTCCAATCTAAGGAAACCATCCTAGGACTTGGAGGGAGCGTACTCAGAGAGAGTGTAATGCTCCCTTGTTCGGAAGGTACAAAACTAGAAATTCGAAGGACATGGTCAAAAGACGCATCACCCCCCAAAAGAAGAGTGGGATTGAATGAAGATTGCATCGATAATGTCACTTCCTTAGACTTGTCACCCTCCAAGAGAACAATAGGATTGACCAAAGATTTCATCGATAGGACCACTTCTTCAATCGTTGGTTGAATAAGATGTGAGACAACATGGTCAAGAGACGCACCACTCCCCAAAACATGATTGGTGTCGGTAAAAGATTGCATTGGCACAACCGCTGGTTGAACAGGACGCGAGACAACATGGTCAAGAGACACATCACTCCCCAAAAAAGGTGTGGTGTCGATCGAATATTGCTTCTGCAAGACCATTGTATAAACCAAAGAAGGATTAGAATGTTGGGAAACCAAAGATGACTCAGAACCCAAAGGGCCACTAGACAAGGAGCACACTTCTTGTACCACCACAATAGCAGGGAAAAAACAAGTTAGGTGATCTCCTTTGCAAAGTCTACAAAGGAACTTGGGCTTATGTCCTATACCTCTAGGATTCTCAATCGTATTAATGCCCCTAGCATGAATTGCAATGGCCAGTGATATGGTCCTAGCATGACTTGCAGAAGCTAGTAGTTGATATCCAACATGACTTGTATAGGTTGGTGATGTTTGTCCAGTGTGACTAGTAGTGACTAGAGTTGTGCCCCCATAAAGAGTTACAATGAATGGTTGCTTGCCCCTAGCATGACTTGCATAGGTTGGTGACAAGTCTCCAACATGACTAACAAAGGTTAGTTTCATGTCTCCAACATGAATTGCAGAGGTTGGTGACTTAATTCCAGTATGAATCACAATGAATGGACTTATGTCGGGTGGCAGGACACTTTGCCGTTGAAAGACAGTGGCAGTGTTGTAGAAATATTTCTATTGGCTGAAACTTAGACAGTGTGTCGACAAGTATCTCGGGTCCTGCACCGCCTGCGCTATTGCCAAACCGACAACTAAGAAACAAGGCCTGTACACCCCTATGCCTACTCCTAACAGGTCATGGGAATCCATCTTAATGGACTACATGTTGGGCCTCCCATCCACCAAGAGGGGAAATGACTATGTTTTTGTGGTTGTTGATCGTTTTTCCAAGATGGTGATTCTAGATACTTGCAAGAAGAACATCATAGCAAAATCCACTACCAAGATCTTCTTTGAATGAGTATGGGTACATTTTTGGATCCCAAAAACCATTATCTCAGACCATGACATTCGGTTCCTCAACACATTTTGGTCAATCCTCGAGTCACTGCTGGATACCAAGCTCACCAAATCCATTGCCTTCCACTCCCAGACAGATGGCCAAACTGAGGTTGTCAATTGGATGGTCGTACATATGTTGTGCATGTACAATTCAAAACACCCATGCACATGGGATAAGATTATTCCCTATGTCCAACATAGCTACAAACGATCCCTGCATAGCTCAACTTGCCACAACCCATTTCAGGTGGGGTTGGGATTCCAACCATCGGGCCCCATGGATGTTGCACTACCCCTGGCGACCACCTCAACCAATTCCTCCCCTGATCCACTATAAGTTGACAAAGCCACCCGGTTCATTGAGCGGATCCAACACATCTTCCAATAGGTTCAGGATATTATACAAAAGTCTAATTCCAAGTACAAGCAGTGCCATGATCAACATCGGGTGCCACATAAGTTTCAGGTGGGCGAAAATTTTTGGTTGCACTTGCAAAAAGAATGCCTTACAGGGCCCCATAGGAAGCTTCGCCCACTCCATTATGGGTCGTACACCATCACCAAGGCTATGGGTGACAATTCTTTTGAGATCAACATTCCCCCTTTCCTTGGCTTGCACCCAGTCTTCAACGTGGTTCTCCTTCGGCCATATTCCCCACCATTATTGGACACCTCAGAGATAGAAGAGCAATTGACACCAACATAGCTCAACCCTGACTGCATGCAACAAGGATCCAATGATCATATTGTGGACACACAGATCAAGGGAACTTGACAACAAAGGATCCATCTTTATCGAGTCGTCAAAGAAGGGAAGCTCTTGCACCAAGGCAAGTGGCTCACCCGGGGCTAAATTCAACAAAAATTTCCTCATCTGATGGGGGAAATCAATACAATGGATACCATTGCTTCCTAAGGAGGGAGGATTGATCCAGGTGGATATCGGTGGCCACCCACCTATTCCACTAGCTCGAAAAACATTTTTCCACCTTGGCAGTTTTTCGATAGTTTTTCGGGTTCCAAATTTTTGGGGCTGTTTTGAGGCTCTAAACGACGTTTTTTGGGGATTTGAGGCCCAAGTGATTACCTAAATCACTTTCTTGGGCCAGTCTAAAATCAATCTTCTCGGTTATACCTTTCCAATGGGCTATCGTGTGCCTAAAATGGAGATCGTATGCAAAAGTTATGACCCCGGGAAATTGATGTACTAACTTACCCAAATGGGGCCCACATGACTTTTGGCGCTTCATCTCCTAGGGTTAGGTTTTTGGATGTATAGGGTTTTTGACATTCCTGTTTATTGTAAAAAGGCCTTCAGAGCCTCATTGTAATCATCTTCTTGTGAATGAGCGTAGTCATCACATCTATTCTCAGAGATAAGCCACCACCATTCCAACAAGCTTGTTTTCTGCTCCATTTTACAGTTTCAACTTATTTCCTTATTGAATAGAAAACAAGTTTTATTGTATCTCTGTTATTCTGTGTTAAGCATCTTTTAATAATCTATATTCATTTCATTCTGCTCATAAAATTTGGATCAGTGCAAGAATTGAACATGCGTGCAACAAAAACATTTGATGAATTGGCTAAGGCCACAACAGAGATTGAAAGCATGCAGATTGACTACAACAAAGTTGAACATGAGCGGAACACAACTACACATAAGGTATAAAAGGTGAAGTAAGCATTTAACAAAGTTTGCAAATAGATTTTGGAGTTACCAATGGAGGTGGATACTCTGTTGGAATATCAGATAGCGAAGATCAACAAATCCATCTAGAGCTTCCACATGAGAATTGTTGAGTTAGAAACATGGATGACACCATGCACACCCCTAGAATAAAGAGACCAAAGGGAGAATACAGTAAGAATCGTAGTGGAAGGTATCAAGAATTTGGAAATAGAATGCACTAAGTTGTACGAATACAACACACAATTGTAGAACCATTTGTATGAGGATGTCGAATTACAAAGTATTGAACAAAAGATTCAAACTGGGCAGGGGAAGGCTCAAACAATGAAGGAAACCATCAACAATTTTCCACCAACCGAGAAGATAACGAAAATGCAAGAGAGTAAGAAACTATACGCTGAGATGAACCAGCTGAGGGACGATCAGTAAGCTTGCATGCAACATATAGAAACATTGTAGGAATAATCATTAAAAGTTACAAAGGATATATTAGAAGCACAACGTAGGATCAAACAAGCAGTGGAACAAGTCGAAGAGCAACGACAAACTCATATCATTGCAGAATTAGTAGAAATAGTTTTGTCAAATGAAACAAAGGTCAAGGAGAAGATCAATACAACAAAGGATATTTTTGAAAAATTCAAGGAGAAGTTAAAAAAGGATTAAGTGGCTCGGTATAAGCCACAACTGAGTGTTCGGGGCCTGTTGGATAGGCATTTTGGATGAGAATAACTAAGTTTTTGGAATTGTGCCATAGCAAAGGAAAGAGTAGAAGAAAAGACTAGTGCACACAACAAGGGTGCACAGTTCAACGGAAAAGAAGGGAAAAACAACAGTTCAATGCAAAATAAGGGAAAAGCAACAATTCAACGTAAAAGTAGGGAAAAGCAACATTTCGGTGCTAAAGAAGGAAAAACAGTTATAACCCCTTAGTTTTTTTGGAGGACAAGTTGTTATTAGGATTTTTAGCCCTAATTCTAGATATAAATATGTAAGGGTTGGGGAAGATGAGGTTGGCTGCTGAAAATAGGAGATTAGGCTGAGAGTAAGAGAGTAGGTTGCTCATGATTGAGGAAGAGAGTTTATGCAAAGATAGGTTGCACTGCAGAGTGGCTAGGAAGGTTTGGGGTTTACAATATGTTGTATCTTTTGTAAGCGTAGTGTGCAAGCCTGATATGATAATTGCATGAAGACTAATATAAGAAGTCAGTTGTTGTGGATGTAGCCCAAGGATTGGGTGAACCACGTTAAAATATTGTGTATGATATGTTTGTTGATGTGATTAATTGTGGATGTTATGTTTATGCATGATTAATATAGATCTATTTAACATATGGTTGATGCACAATAATAACGAATGATTCAGTGTGTTGGTAACGTCGTGATCTATGTTATACTATTTTTGCACACTATGGTTTAGGGTAATGAATGAATCTTGAATAGGTTGATGTTGCATGGTTGTCATGGTAAAAGTAATGAATTGTTAGTTAATGAAAGTCGCGCATAGGGTTTGTTGACTAATAAAAGGATGTTAAATAAGGATAATGTGCACATGGTGAATAATTATTAATGGTTATGATGATAGCCTCACATCCCCTCATCCCTGAAGAAATCTGGTTCCTGCAGCCCCAATAGATGCCTCGAATGAGACTTCACTTGCATGCAGGTGATGTCGAAAGGGTCGGTATCTAAAGGGTTTGTTGGTTGAATAACTTGAACCTAGGATCTTATAACCACGCACCAACAAAAACCATCGAGCCATCCGCTAGCTCATAGCCTCATCCATTTATTTATGTTGAGCTAGACTTGGAGCAGGTGCCTTCACAGGGCATGTAAATAGATATGGAAAAAAATTATGAATGAGTTGGGGGACAAACAATGCACACTCATCCAATCATATATAGAGCTACAATACAAGCATGAGTAGGAGATAGTTGTGCACCTAAATACCCAAGAGGAACATGCCAATGAGATAGTGACACACAATGAAATTAAAGAATGCCATAAAGTGAAGGTTACTATGCACACAATTTTTATCAACGTAGTGGAGGAATTATATATGCAAGTCCCCAGTCTAGCAGCAAAAAATTCGGACCTCTCGGTTCCAAGTAAACTCAAAAAAGTAAAGAAAAGGGTCATATACATGCAGGCATAGAACACAAAGCTTCAGGAAAAGATGAAGCGCACCCCCCAACCAGACCAAGGGGAGTTGTAGCAACGGATTGCTACTGCAAAAAAGACATTGCACTAGGGCATGCGAATGATTTCTCAGGGGTGGTTGAGTACAAATTCAAGATTTGGAGACACCTATAGAATGCCCCATAAATCAACACCATTGAAGATCGCATCCATGCAACTGAGGCACAAATCAATGAGAAGAAGTAGTCCCTACCCTCCCTATCATCGATAGAGCGACAGGAAACCATGAAAAAAATTGTCAACCTTCACAAGGAGATTGCATCTGCCCATTCTGACCAACATAATCTCTCAGCCACTGTGTTAGACGCAGTGGAGAAGGCACATTAGCACTACTATAAACTTGTATATGTGCAGGCAAGGGTATCCCCAGTGGTAGAACTGGGTGCACATATCAAACCTACTGTTGGATCGACTACACCGACCAATGTCGAAGACTTTTGAGAAAAGATAAAGGACCTAATGTAAATTTTTTATGAGGTTCATGCCCACTTCAAAGAGTTCATCGTCGACCTCATGACAACGATGTCATCCATAGGCTCTGTCGCATCGTAAGTAACTTCATTGGCTCGAGGATGAGCCAACTAATAGTGTTGGAGGTATGTTGGCACCCTAAGGTTTTGGTAGGACTATGCACGTGCCACAAGTCTAGATTGCGTGTATGCCACAAGTTTTGCACCGCACGACGCCAAGATTCAACGCTAATGCCATCTAGTTTCCTATTGCGCATTTCAACCAAGTTTTGTACTATGCGCAAGGACTTGTAAATATTGCATGCATGTCAAATCCTTGAAGATATTCTGGAATGGTTGTAACCATTTTTGTAACGAATTGACTGGTCGTGATTGAGTTTGTTAGTATTTGGAAAGTTTGTTATGATTTCCATGCTCCCATAGAGATAAAAAGAATGCATGGAAATATGTAAGGGTTGGTTATGGTTATTTTTGTTGTTCATTGTTAGAGATTGATTATATTTGTAGAGTTGTAAGTAAAACATGAGAGAGAAAGTAGATCGAGATCTGAGTGTATTGTTGGTCTATGTTTCACTATGGATGCGCTCTAAGATGGCTTTGACCCTTTGTATATTTAAATTTATCTGAATGAATTTGAGATTAATCAATGAAGCATGAAGCACATTTTTCTCTAGATATTATGGATTCTAGTTTGAACCTATTCCTATTGCGTATTATTTTGTGCAAGACTTATATGGATGCTATGAATGAATGTGAAGTGATTGCAAGGTTCTGAGTTAAATGTCTCTTGTTTGTAATATTCCTTCATGATTTGCACAAACCTTAGGTTTATGTGATTCTCATGCACGTATCGAGTGAGACCTTCTTCAATCCTTGAAGATTCAATATGTCTGTGGCTATGGAGTATTTGTTGGTAATTCCTTTCAAACCTTGGGTTTGAAACCCCAAGCCAACAATGTTCTAATTAGTTCTTCCCTAGAAACCTATTGTAATAGATCAAGACAAAGACAACCAAATGAACCAAAGCAATGGAAAAGGGGGGAATATACTAGAGCTTCAAATGAAAGGAGCGAGGAGAGCAGACCCAAAACCCTTCTGAACCCTGAGTCTATCAATCTTTGATTTTCCTTTGAGCCCTACTGAGCCATAAAAACCATGTTCCCTCCTAAACACATAATGTTGTGCGATGGTGGAGCAATCATCACCTCAAACCTTTTGTTGAGTTTCGAATGAGGTGGTTTGGCCATGAAGACCATTTTATTGTTCCATGTATAGTGAATGACCTTGCACATGGAAGAGCCCAAGTGGACTTGCATGCAAGCACTGCTTGAGCTTCTATCTTCCCCATGCTTGACACCCATACAAAGAATTAGTTTTTTAATTTATTATTATTATGGTTATCCTTTTTTATTTTTAATTTACATAGATTTCGTTTTTAAAAAAATAAATAAGAGATTGTGTCTATAATCTTTGTTCATTTTCTGAAGTAGTCCCAAAGAAAGTTCCATCACAACTACAAATATAAAACATTTTTATTATTTATAAAGAATGAATTATTCTTCATAGCACGTACATTGCCTATTGACTGTATTTCTTCATTCATGTGAATTTATTATTGAGTGTATTTCTCCATTCATGTGAATTTATTATTGAGTGTATTTCTCCATTCATGTGAATTTATCCTTCTCCATTCATGTGAATTTATTATTGAGTGTATTTCTCCATTCATGTGAATTTATCCTAGACCATATATGTGAGATTGCGATCTTCTTTAATACACTCTCTTGAAATATGTTACACCTTATTTTTCTTCCTTCTTTAAAAAATAAAAATATATATTAATTTATATAAATAACATATTTGTAAATACGTGTCATTATTCTTCATACAAACATAAAACACTAATCAATTATTTTGATTTTAGTGGTATTCCTATTTATAAGACTCTAAATTTAATAATTGTACATGAATCATTTATTTTGGTTTTAACGGTGTTCCTATTTATAAGACTTTAAATTATTATTTTAAAACATGAAACGAATAATTCAGTTTGATTTTTAATGGTATTCAAAGAGAGTAAATAAGTTTGGAGGTTGAAAGTTTAAGATAGTATGAATAATTTATTTTGGTTTTAGTGGTATTCAAAGAAGAGTAAATAAGTTTGTACGTCTCGAAGTTTATGATCACAAGATGGTTTTGGTATAGAGGTTTGTGAGCCTTTAGGTGTTTTTCTAGGTAAAAGGAGATATTCTAATTTTGTATTACTAGAGTGAAAGTCAAATCTATTTAACCGTGGGAATATATATATAAATCTAAATGATGAAATCCATTAATTCATTTGACAATCAGATTATACAAGAAATTGGTAGAGAAACAATGATAAGATGTTGATATGCATATTGGAATTTGTAAAAGTAAATAATGTTGGGATTTGTAAAAGTAAATAATATTGTAATTTGTAAGGTGTTTTTTTTGGTAAATAAAGATGTAATGATTAGATTATTGAAAAGGGAATTTGCATTATAATAAAAAAAAAATTGGGATATGAAATTATTGAAAAGGGAATTTGTATTATAATAATATGTTTTGGAATATGGTTTTTAATTTTTTATTTTTAGGAATTTAAATTCATGATTTGCTATCAATTTTAATTATTTTTATTGAATTTGAAATTTTAATTACAATTGTTGTCAATTAGGTATATGGCATGATTTGATTGTTTGATAATTTGGAAAGATACGTTAATTCATTATTTAGTATTCAATTTTAATTATTTTTATTGAATTTGAAATTTTAATTACAATTATTGTTAATTAGGTATATGTCATGACTTGATTGTTTGTGAACTTTAATTATTTATATTGAATTTGAAATTATAATTATAATTATGGTCAATAAAGTCTATGTCATGACTTGATTGTTTGATACTTTCGAAAAATATGTTATTTGGTGTTGAACTTTAATCATTTATATTGAATTTGAAATTATAATTATAATTATGGTCAATGAAGTCTATGTCATGACTTGATTGTTTGACACTTTTAAAAGATATGTTATTTATTGTCACTTCTTTTCTTTTGATTGTAGATTTTGAATATTTTCATATTTATCTTTATCTTTTTTCTTTTTGAAATATTTCCACTCAACTAAACAATGCAAGGTTTAGGAACGTTTTAGTAAACCAACTATCTACCTTCCTCTGATTGAGGGGGATGGACTATTTCTCCCTTTTATTCTTAGTTGTTTGATTCATGTCACATCTTCATCCTTGTCAAGGGGTTGCCAATCATACTAACTTGCAAATTAGGGGTTGGACCTTTTGGTATGATCAAGTTTGTGTCTATGTCACGCACCTAGATGGAGAGGTTAAAAGGTTTGTTGATGTTCTAGATTTTGAGTGAGGTTCATTCTTTTCTAAAGTTACCTTTGAATTCCTCTAACAATAATTCTAATTGCAAGATTTGTTGCCTTTGTATTTTGTCCCTTAAGAAACCTTAACTTCTCTAACAACAATTCTAGCTGCAAGGTTTGTTGTTGTCTTTAAGAGACCTTAGACAAACATCTTTTAAACAATCCATTTCTTCATTAACTTTATATTTATATGTAAAAGATGTACTTTCACTCCTTAAATCTAATAGAAATCATCCGACTTTAAATTTTACTTAAATCTAATGGAAATCGTCCTACTTTAAAACTTTCTTATATTTATATCGTAAACCATGGATCATGCCAATTTCAAGCACATGCAATGATTCAAAATATTTTTAATTATTTTTTAAGCTGACAAAATTCACATGAAAATAAGAAGCTTTGAGAATCACACCCACAGTGACAATGTGGTTGTTGTGATCCTTACATTTGTAATGAAATGGACGTATTTTTGGAGCTTATATTTGGCATAGAGTTAGTGTTTGAAGTGTAATGTACACATTTAAAAAGAGCATGTGTTCTCATCATAGCTCCAGTATGAATAGAGACAAAGAGCACCTGCATGTAAAACCCGTATCCCTTTCTATCTAAGGGCAAGCCTCCAAGTGTCGAGAGGGAACACTCCAAACATTGGTTCATTCATGGCAATGATCATAGTGCTTGTAATAGTTCCATGCAATGTGTTTTTCACGTGTATCACTTTGGTTATCAATAAATTTTATTCCTTGCTTTATTAAGGTTCATGAGAGATGTTTTCATGGAAAAGTTGAAGAGAACAACGATCATGCTTCTTTTGAGCTCCCGACAACCTTATCTTGTTGGGCGGGATGTGAGTGTTGTAGACAAATATAGCTAGGTTTGATATATATGTGTGGTATTAATTAGTTATGATATTAATTCCCAATGACAGTTATGGAAGTAAAACCTTCTATTAGTTAGTATTAATGATAAGTGTGGGCTTAAATAGATAGCTAAGCAATCAGATATCGTGGAGGGAAAGTCACCGAAAAAGTATTTAACGCTTTGAATGCACCACTTCCATTCATTATTTTCGTAGAGTGCAGAGCAGAGAGTCAAGCGTCGAGCGATTGGAAATCCCAGAGCACTATAGTGTTGAGCAAGTTTGTGCCAGCCATTCAGCGCATGTAACCCCTCCAATTCACAGTTGGGACAGTGACACTAGAGCATATATCTTGAGCAGAGAGTGGCAATACAACAAACCAACTAAGCCCATAAGTCAACTAGGACAATGGCTTCCGCAAGAAATCGCAAAGCGTGAAGAAGAGTCAAGGTAGTAAAGGATCAACACGTACCCGAGCCCAAATCCCAACCGAGGTAAATATCAAAGGCCTTTTGTTAGAAAGGGTTCCCCCAACTTAAATACACAGATTACAACGTACAAGATGAGGCGTAATTCCATGAACTGTGCTTTGACGCATACACAGGGGTTATTCCAAGGGTCGAGGGAAAATCATTAGGGGTCACCAAGAAATGGGCCAAGCCCCTAAATAAATCAAGGATATTGTCATTGATGGACTTCCCACATTTCGGGCACATCATGTACATCAATTCATGTGTTTGGTTCTTACTCAGTCGGTTGCATGGAGGGTTCCTCTGGCTAGACCAATCATACCATGTTGATGTCGATATAATGCACCAAGTCTCAGGCCTTCCTGCAAAAGGAGATGATTCGATTGAGACAATAGAAACTAAGGATGTTGCACAAGAGGATGTGTACATTGAGTATGGTACACGCAAAGGATGAAGAGGAGCGTTGATTTCGACAATCAATGATGTAATCATTTGATTCGCCACGCAGTTACTTGCCTACAAGATGATGCACAAGTGTCAGAAAGATGAGTACTCGTTGGGGGTAATTGTCGCCATAGAGTGATGTGTCTAAGGAGTCAAGATGGTTTGGGCATGTTACTTACTGAACAAGTTCATCTAGGATTGCATGGATGTGCAGGACATGGGCAAGGAGTTTCACTATAGTTGGGTGTTACTCTTGCTAACCATGATAATGTGGAATCCACATATTGGGTTGCAAGTATGACACCGAGGTGTTGCCATCCTTCCCCACATCGAAATTCCTAGAGCTGCAGCACAACTCCAACAAGAAGATCCAGTGTGAGAATAACACAACTTTCTCACAATGGTATACATAACTGATTCAAGCGACTACGCAAGTTGTCTGCATACCGTGTAACCTCATTAATAGGTATGAGGACTATCTCAAGTTTGAATGTACTTTCCATAATGTTTTCATCACCCCATGCACAGCTCTGCGGATCCTCCCATTTTGCATTACTAAGGAGGATATTCAAAACACCATCATGAAGTGGCCGTAGGAACTTCGGCCCATGCTAAACAGCGATGTAGAACAATTGGAAACTAGGACCAAGAAGAGGAAAGAGTGGAAACAAGCAGAGGTAGCCCAAGGGAAAGGTAAAGAACCAACAAGTGAGGCGAAATAGGTGGAGGCATCCCAATGGAAAGGAAAAGAACCAGCAGGTAAGGGGAAATAGGCAAAGGAAGCCCAATGGAAAGATAAAGAACCAATGGGTGAGAGGAAGTGGGCAGAGGAAGACAACGAGGGAGGAAAAGGACAAGGGCCCAAGAGGAAGCAAGCGCAATCGACCACATAAAAGATTATGCCCATGAAGAGAAAGCACACAGTGATTGAGCCAAGCCCAAGCCCTAGATTTAGTAAATAAGATCACACACCAAGTCCATCACAGTGTACTGGTACTGCACCTATCACTGAAGAATCCCTCTCTCGGACGCATGTGAAGTCCTCCATGCATAGGGTATTAATTGTCCAAGTAGGGGAACAAGAAATTGACACCAACATCCCAGGGAAAGACCCAAGGAAAACCCCAACACCATTTTAGTGCATCGTTAAGGTACTCTAAGCCAACTTGCACGTGCAACAACTATTGAGTAGAGAGTCATCAAAGAATTTGGGTGATGTTTGTCGTACACTTGAGCTTGCTCTAACAATCAACCCCACATCCCATGAACAAAGGGTCACAAGGAGTATTTTTGGTGTCACATCACTGCATAGAAGTACAAATAAGATAGTGTTGTGGATAAACCCATTATCTGTGACAACCTTCGAGCCACCCACCAGCTCAGAGCCTCATCCATTACCTTATGCTAAGCTAGACTTGGCGCAGGTGCCTTCACATGACCAAAAAATATATATGGTAGAAATAATGAATGAGTTAGGGGATAGAAAGCACACACTTAGCCAGTTGTATATAGAACTACAATATAAGCACGAGTAGGAGATAGTTGTGCACCGAGAGACCCGACAAAAGCATGCCCAAGAGATAGCGACACATAATGAAATCAGAGAATTCCATGAAGCGAAGCTTACTGCACACACATTTTTTATTAGCACAATGAAGGAACTCTAAGCGCAAGTCCCCAGTTGAACAACAAAAACTTTGGACATCCCGATGCCAAGTTAACTTAGCAAAGTAAAGGAAAGCATCCTATACCTACAGGCATAAAACATAGAGCTTCAGGAAAATATGAAGTGCACCCCCAAATCAGAGCAAGGGGATTTGTAGCAGTAGATTGCTACTGTAGAAATGACATTGTACCATGTACAAACACACTTGAACGATTTCTCGAGGGTGGTTGAGTACAACTTCAAGATTTGGACACACTTACATAATTCCCCTGAAATCAACGCCATTGAAGATCACATATGCGCAACTTAGGCACAATTCAATGACAAGAAGCAGGTGCTACCCTCCCTACCACCGGTACAACAACATGAAACCATGACATAAATTGTCGGCCTTCACAGGGAGATTATATCTGCCCATTTTGACCAACAAAAACTATCAGCCACTCTGTTAGATGCAGTGGAGAACT
>JASDQU011029402.1:0-31225 GCA_032191745.1 Picea mariana
ATATTGTATATTTGTGAATAAAGAATGATTGCAGCTGACAATTAAGTAGTTGATTTGAGTTATTATGATCATAGTTAGTAGTTTGTGTATATATAAGTAGTTAGTAATTTGTAGTTATATTAGTATAGTTAGTTTTAGTTGTTTTATTAGTTTCTAGTTTCCTTAGTTTAGATCATTTAGCTTAAATCGATTTCTCTTTGGTTTCCTTACGAGACCTTAGGGCGGCCAACGGAGCCGTTAAACTCGTCAGGGTGGTCCATACCAAACGGCTTGGGTTATTTAGACAAACCCGGACCGGTTCCACTCTCCCAGTTGACGGACGGTCATTTTCGCCCGTCAACACCACCACGGGTACCCCTCAGTACTTCAATATATGGTTCATGTCGAGTGAACCCTCCCCATCTTCTAAAATTGTTCTCTCTGCTTCTTCATTAGGGGGCAACCACACTGTCACCAAGATCACTCCTCATGACCCCTTGTATTCCCAAAGTTTCCAATGCGACGAGGAAATAATTGAAGAGTTAAACTGCCCAGACTCTCCCTGGGATGCGCTACATCACCGCGCACTCTTCTCTCCACAGGAAGCCCCCATGCCTCCTAACCAAAACCCCATTTACACAATCGAAACCAAAGATTTTATCCCATCCGGGCCTATCGATTGGTTCAACAACCCCATTCCTTCCCCTGATGCGTTTGAAGAAGGAAACATGGACAACATTTCCCCCACCATCAAAATCGACATTTCCATTAAAAATGGCATTGTCGAAGAAATCACCATTGGAGTTGCTTGCACTCCTCAGGAAATCACCGAATATAAATCCCTCTTCCAGGAATATAGGGATATTTTCACCTGGTCATACATGGAAATGTCTGGCCTTGATCCCTCTATTGTCGAACATCGCATCGACACCTGGCCTGACATCACACCAGTTCACCAAAAATAGCGACAGCTACACCCATCTAAAGCCACGGCTATCAAAGCTGAAATTGACAAATTACGCGCTGCTAGGTTTATTTACCCCATCGCTTACACTTCATGGGTTTCCAACCCTGTACCCATCGACAAAAAATAGGGCACTATCCACATTTGCACAAACTTTCGCGATCTCAATAACGCATGTCCCAAAGACAACTTTCCAACACCTTTCATCGATCAAATTATCGACGACTACGCCGGCCACGAAGCTCTTTCCTTTATGGATGGATTCTCTGGCTATAACCAAATTCAAATCCACCCAGCTGATCAATATAAAACCGCATTCACTACCCCATGGGGTACCTTTGCATATTCTGTCATGCCTTTCGGCTTTAAGAATGTCGGTGCAACTTTCCAGCGGGCGATGACATACATCTTCCATGATCTGGCTAAAATCATCCTCGCCTACTTGGACGACCTCACATATTGATCCAAGAAACACACCCAGCATCTCGATGATTTATGAATCATCTTTCAATGGTGTCGTCAGTACAACATCCGCTTGAATCCTCTCAAGTGTGTGTTCTGTGTCACCGCCGGGTGCCTCCTCGGTTTTATTGTTTCCCAAAATGGTATTACCGTGGACCCCCTCAAAGTCAAATCTATCACCAAAATTCCACCTCCTCGAAATTTACGGCAACTTAAGAGTCTACAGGGAAAAGCTAACTTTCTCATACGCTTTGTTCCCAATTACGCCATATGCGCACACGGTTTCCTCTGCTTACTACGTCACGACATCCCTTTTCACCGGGATGACCATGCCCAACAGTCCTTTGACGATCTTAAAGCAGTGCTTTCAATTTCACCTTTAATTAGTGCACCTGACTATAATCGCGACTACATCCTCTACGTATCAGCATCAGCTGTATCAGTAGCCGGCGTCCTCGTCCATCTTGGAGATGACAATCGTGAACATGTCATTTACTACATTAGTAACAACCTCTCAGGACCACCCTTGAAGTATAAACATGAAGAAAAACTTTCTCTTGCAGTTGTCCTCACAGTCCATAAACTGCACCATTACATTCTGCTTCGCAGCACAAAGGTCGTCGCAAATTCCAACCCTATGCAGTACTTGCTCAGCCGTCAACAAGTTAATGACAAATTCGCTCGATGGATCGTTATCCTTCAAGAGTACAACCTCAAGTTCTCAACACCTAAGAGTAAGAAGGCCCTCGTTCTCACCAAACTTTTCACAGCCCTCCCCTCTGACACCACCAGTCCCCCCGTCAACACCGACTTTCCTGACGAACATCTCTTTTACATCACTTTGGATGATCCTTGGTATGGCAACCTTCTCGTCTACCTACAAACTCAAAAGTTCGATAACCACCTTTCACGAGATGATCGTCGACATATTTGCCATCAAGCCCCCCGCTATCTCCTCATCGGAGACATCCTATATCGGCTGGGTGTCGAAACCATTCTTCGTCGATGCCTGACTATTGATGAGGCCGACAAAGTCTTAAATGACTGCCACAGCGGCGCATGTGGGGGCCATCTTTCGGGTATATCCACTGCTCAAAAGATTATCCGAGTCGGTTACTTTTGGCCTACCTTGTTTCATGATTGCATTCATGTCGTGAAATGATGTGAGCAATGTCAGCTCTATGCCAACAAAGCCTGAGCTCCCCCCGCCCTTCTTCACCCTGTCATTACTGCCGACCCTTTTTGTAAATGGGGCATCGACTTTATGACTTGTAATCCCCCCTCCAGCAGTGGTCACAAATACATTGTTTTTGCCATTGATTACTTCACCCAATGGGCCGAAGCTATGCCCACTTTCAACAACACCGCTGACACTGTAGCGCGTTTTTTCTTTAACCACGTCATATCCCACTTTGGAGTACCCCTCCAACTTGTTTTCAACCATGGGAAACACTTCAAGAATGAGATCTTCATCGAACTCTCCTCTCGGTTAGGATTCTCTCATGAGTTTTCCTCACCATATTACCCTCAGTCAAATGGACAGGTCGAGGCAGTGAACAAAGTCCTCAAGACCATGTTATAGCGGACGATTAATACACATAAAACCAATTGGCATCATCTATTATTTTCTGCACTATGGGCTTATCGAACGGCAGTGAAGACCACTACTGGTTTCACACCATTCCATTTAGTCCATGGGGTCGAGGCAACTCTTCCCATCAAGTGCGAAATTCCCACCTTACGCACCGCAATTGAGTTATTACCTGACACTTCTCCAATGGAGCAGCGCTTACTGAACTTGAAGTCTCTGGATGAAGATCATCTATCTTCCTTACAGAACAACAAGGCAACTAAAAAATGATCCAAGGCTACCTTTGATCACCATGTCAACCTTCGATCATTCCACGAAGGCGACCTCATCCTGGCTTATGATATCGCTCATGATACCTTTGGCCATGGAAAATTCAAATCACTTTGGCATGGCTCTTACATCATCCAACATTGCCTCACCAAAGGTGCATACATCTTGGCCTCCCCCAAAGGCCTCTCTCTCAAAGAACCCGTCAATGGGTTGTATCTCAAAATTTTTTATGCTTAAATGTGGTCATTCTATTTTAGGTTATTTCTTTTTCTAGCATTTTTAATCTTTTTCTCCTCCCCACTCGTCTAAACTATCCTTTGTGATATTCACAGATGCTTCCTCCACCAGCCTACCACATTAGTTACACCGACAGTTCCAGCCGTTGGACACAAAATCTCGCTTCGGCTGCTTGGACTCTCTACACCCCCTCACATGAAATGCTCCATTCCAGTGGCATATGTTTGGGGTCAACAACCAACAACCAAGCTGAATACATTGTTGTCATTGGCCTCCTGGCCAACGCCTAGCATCATCATATTCATCACCTTAGCGTCTTCCTCGACTCTCAACTAGTAGTTCTCCAGCTCAATAATGTGTACCGCATACGCGATCCGTGCCTCTTTTGCAAATACCTGCAGGTTAGACTGTTATCTCGACATTTCGATTCCATTACATTTACACATATTCCAAGACAATTGAATCAAACAACAGATCAAATAGATAACATGGTGTTAGATTGGCATATATCACATCAAGCTACACATACATAAACATCTCACAAATTATGTCACAACATATATATAGAATAGACATCATCAAAAACATCAGCAAAAACATGTAGACAAACATCAGGATCTAAAAATATGTATACTCATATATATATAAAGGCCCATCAGGGCATCTGAATGTTTACATACAAAAATACATGTATCCGCAGGCCAATGCAGCACCTCGGTACAAAAAATCGGCTCACCAGCATAAATACAACAAAAATGATATACATCATGCACCACTCATGGTGCCTCTATCGCACCACCACCTGCTCCTCCCTCAGGAGGAGGTGGTGGCCCACCATCACCTGCCCCAAGCAGTGGTGGACCACCCATAGGACCTTCCTGCCCCAACAGCAGGCATCCACTCGTCATAGCAGCAAGCACTGTTGCTTGCCGCACTATGGCCCGCCATGGTGGCGGTACCCCTACACACTGCTCCAGGACACTCTCGTCCTAGATGCACATTCACATGCCCTCAGGCACATCCTGTAGAACCATCTCTAGACAACGACGTATGTCATCATAATCCACTCCGGCCATCACCGGAGGAGCGTGTGATGGCCCCACACCAGGGTCATCGTACCGACGCCTCCTCGCTGCCTGCTCTGGCTCAGCTAGTCGCCCCACGACACCCTCTCGCTGACGCCTCTCTCCCTGCAGTAGTCTCTCCAGCTCTCGATGAGCCGGTGCTCTCTGCATATCTACCTCGTGCCTGCGAGGTGCCACATTTGCACATGCAAAAAACAAAAACAACAGATAGTATCAACCTCTATATCATATACATATGGACTGATATCTCAAAAGACAACATAAATCAAAAACATACCAACATACTAAACATACCTCGATGGTCAAAAGCCTCCCCTGGAGGTAGCACTATTTCCGGGTCACCCCGAAAGTCCACCCCAGCATAGGGGTACCGAAGTATCACCTACAACATCTGCCGCCATATCCCTGCCACCTCTGCTGAAAAGAAGTGGCCACCTTCGCCACCACCGTGATGAAGCAAAATTGTCGACCACCACCTCAACCGCGGCTCTCGCGCCCCTGGCATCTCCAGTAGAACCCTCGAGCACAGAATCGACACCCTCTCTAAAAACCAGGCCACTAGGATGGACCGGAAAGCAAATTTTCCTCCACCAGTGGACTGACAATGGTCCAACTGTGCAACCATCCTATCATGCAGCGTCAACCCCCAAGCGAACCGCTCGTCGGCCAACACTCTCTCCAGCACCAACAGTTGGCCACCACTAATACGCTGGGTTGCAAGTGACCCATATATCTGAACAATCATTGCCGCTATACAGCGATGTGCCAGGGAGTCTATCGCACCAATGCTCACCACAGTCCCAGACATAAAGTCCTGACCTGAGCAGTATCTCTGGCCAACCTCGGCCAGCAAAGTGGTCCTGGGCAACACCGGCTCCGCTGGTAGGGGCGTTCCCTGAAAGGGGAGCCCAGTCAAGAAATAGATGTCCTCCACCACAGTGAAGGGCATCTTCTCTCCTCGCACGAGGAAGTAGTGCAGCTCCGGACTCCACATATGGATCAGAAACTACAATAAATACTCGTTCTCATATCAATGGGCACTCAAAGAACTTTAGCAACCCACAGGTTGCCAAATTCACACGCATGCCAGGCCCCTCAATGGCCACAACGTCTCGCAAATGGGCCCAGTCTCACTCTCGCCACCACACTGGCATCATCACCATGGTCCACCTGCAGACAACACAGAGTCCTATATCAGCTCATGCAACCATCAACAACATCAAAAAGACTTGTTTTTTACCCTTCAACCTTGCGTCCTAGGCGCGTTTTTTTTTTTTTTTACCCACAGTCGCACACATGCGCGCCTGTTCATTACACAGGTGTGCATATATGCGTGCCTATACACTGCACAGGTGTGCATCAATTTTCTTCACAGGCACGCCCTTACGCATGCCTGTTCACCATATAGACGCGCACAGGTGCGCGCCTGTCAAACCCACAGGCGCGCACTGATGCGCACCTGTTCAACTCACAGGCGGGCCCTTCGGGCGCACCTTAAATTCTCCCTACCGCGCACACATGCACGTATATTTGTTGTATAGGAACACACTTATGTGCACCTATCACCGAATCGCCCGTGCATGTGGGTCCCAGACCCCCTAAATACTCCTGTACGACCCTCCGTACAAACCCTGCCCAAAAATTGAAAACCTATTTCTATGTAGGATGATCAGAGCACTAACCTGATACTCATAGTTCCTCAATTGGCTTCCTCGTCCTCCCCAAATCTCCAAATATCCTTTGAAAATTGCTTGTCCAATCACTATTGCAGCAGGTAGAAATGAGGTGGCAATGTGGGCCCTACAGCTATATATAGGCCTTTTGCCAAACTTCCACTCACCATTCCGGGAGCCCAAGGTGTCCGTTTTTCAAACCATCTTCAACCACGTGATCAACATCCCATCACCTACATCACAACAGTCCCTCGGTTTCTTTTTATCCTAAGCCCCTGGGGTGCCTTTTTTTCATATCATGGTCAGGTACACACACACATAGTCACATTTATCAAATACATGCTCATATCTTTGATTCTCTTCAAATATTGTTCACTTTGGGTATTTGGTTGTTATGTGTGTAGGTACTTGCTCATCATTCATCGGCATAATCCCTTCAGGTATATACTCAGCACTGGCATGTAGTCTCTCTCGCTGTATTGCATTTACATTTCCAGTCACACCCTCTAATATTAGCCTTTAGGATCCTCATTCCCGGCTCTGCAGTACCCACACCTCCATTTGCATCTTCGGTACTGTTACTTGGTAGCATTCTTACCCACATGAGTTGTCCCATTCATAGCACCTTTTGCCACTTTTTGACACTCATGCTGTTTTTCATTACCCTTTAGGGATGGGAGTCCCGATAGTCTTTCATCATGTCGTGAATCAGCCACATACTCCTTCTCCTCATTTTGCTAGCTTTCCCACATGGACTCCCAGATTATCTCTTTACGGTTTTATTTTTTACCTGCACCTCCGCAGTATCATGAACCCTCCATTTAATCCACAAACAGTTTTCCCCTCTACGAACCCACCTTCATTTCACCTACCTCATACAGAAACTCACCAATGGGGCCCCCACCCTTCATCAGTCTTCCCAGCACATCATGCCCTATGTGGGCCACCCATATCACGCTGGGGCATCCATTTCTATATTTGTACATTTCTCCTCAATTATTCGTTATTTATTGTACAAACGCCTTTACTTCTAGTAATTACATTCTCTTTTTGTCGTCACTGTTGGCAACTTGCTTACTTCCTTTTGGCCACACGAAACCCATGTCACCCTTAGTTGGAGCATTACTTATCATCTACCCTTGTCGGCATCATCCATATCTTCAGAGTACTCCACAGGTCACTTACCTATACCCTCTGAATTTGTTCACCTTGTCCCGCCTCTGGCACAACTTATCACCGGTCTTGTCATCCCCCTGACACTCAACCTTGTTACACGGTTGCGGCCACTCTTTATCTCATACATCCTCCAACCAAGGGAAGTCTTGAGTATTCCCACTTCATGACCTCATCCATGTACCTCTGCCACTTCCTCACCTCAGTAGATTCCATGAAGCCCTTTGCTTCTAGGAGTCACGTTCCCTTTTGTCGACATCAGCACAATTTTCCAGAAGGGCGATAGTGTCTTGATTCTCATTCTCCATTCAATGAGAGATATCGAACGGCACAGGGTGAAACACCATTGCTCCCTACTGTCATTGACCCCCATAACATTCAACACCAACACTTTCTCATGTTATGGTGGGTCTTACTTTGCAACTATTGCAGTTATTTCTATCATTCGCCGAAGACCTCTGAACTTGGTAGGGCCATCAATGCCCACATCATCGCCAATACTTATTACCGCGATCATTGCCTATTATTCAGAGTATGTTCCTTTGCAGAATTGTCTTCTACCTTTATCATCACCGCCCTCGAGGGCGCTGCATTTGTCTACACCAACACTTCAGTCATCTTTTTTCAGAGTTACATAACACGAGCACGGGGCATGCCTGCCTCGTTTGTACATAGTTTTCTATTTTTTCGCACCTCATAGAAGGTCGGGTCCTACCAGTTCCTTTTTTATCCAACGGATCACTCTGAATGATCCCACTATTTCTTTATCTTACAAAAACATTCTCAGTAGAATAAACATTGATGGATTTCGACTATACGTATGCTCCTAACCTCATCCATCAGGGGGCATCTGTTATCACTGAAATTTCGTCCACACATGGTGACAAGAACTCAACATTTTAAAACAGTAATGAAGCCATTCATGGCCTTGAATTAATCTCACAGCATTCAAAAAAGGTCAAAAAGTATACAAAGTAGTGCAAAATTGAAGAGCACTTTATAGAAGTTGGGCACGCGCACACATGCGTGGAATAGGAATGTAGAATGCACGCATACGCGCACGATGCACGACTGTTAGCGCAAAAATCCACTCACCTTCTAAACGGTGCATTTATGAATGTGGTCGGCCTCCCAACCACTTATGGTTCAGCTCCCAAGCTGATTTGATGCCCAAATCCAGGCTGGATCTGAATGATGGGCTGGTCAAAGACCTAATAATGCCCTAAATGGCCTCTTTTCACACTACAAAGCAGTTACACAATAACCCAATGCAATGCTATAAAAATCCATGAATGCACCTCATTTTCTCAAGGAATTATAAGTAATGTTATGCTACCTATATTGTTTTAAGGACTCCATCCTTGACAAGAACACATTGGCACCATTTCATTGAGCAATCCACCTCTGCATTGAGTGGATTTGCAAGGAGTTCTTTCATCACCATTTTCATTTTTCTTGTTGTAAGGAGAGCAAGCTTGTGAGGGTCCAAGAGCCTTCCCTTGGAGAAATAAGGGACTCATAGTCCCCTTTCTTCTTGGTGCTTTGATTTCATCAATAGATCAGCCTAAAAACATTGGTGATATGGGTCTTTTTGTGTTTGTTATCTCTATATCCCTATGCTTATGATTTTAGTTTGTATTAGTTTAATTCTTGCTTATAGTTTTGTTTTTCTTTCTCTAACTCTTTCCTCTACAACTTTCATGCTCAGCAAGACCCAACTGGGCATGCAAGCACCTCTTATTTGCTCACCAAGGTGACGAAAAGGGTGCAACAGTGAGTATCGTGACTCGAGGTCGGATGAGGCAATCGGGAACTTAGCTGGCAATTCCTATTTTATACTTGATGTTGAGGTGGAACTGTTGTAAGTATGTGGGACACTTATTATGGAGGTCATTTTGCAATTTCCCTTGGGTCTGCATGAATTGTAGTGGCTTGGGATCAGTGTGGATGACTGTCTCCTTCCCCAAAATGTAATGTCTCCACTAGTGGCAGACTTGCACAATGGAGTACATTTCTTTTTCATAAGTAGGGTATTTACCAACAACATATAATAGTGTCTCACTATGATACACAATGGGGTAGCCATTTTGAGTGAGAACAACGCCCACAACATAGTCTGAAGCATCTGTCTCGATCTCAAAGGGATGTTTTAGGTCCGGCAATGAAAGTACTGGGAATGATCACAAGAGTTGTTGCAATCCATCGAAGGCTTGTTGTTGGGACATGCCCCACACAAATTTTTCCTTACTGCCACCCCCGGTTACTTGGCTGAGGGTCCATGCGATATGAGAGAATCCCAGTAGGAACCTGCGATAGAAATTGGCGAGGCCTAAGAAGCTTCGAAGCTCAGAGAGTGTGGTTGGGGCTGGCTAGTTACGGATGACCTTGATCTTGGCTGGATCCACATGCACACCATTTTTATCGATGATGTATCCTAAGTAGTGGACCATGTCCATGCTGAAGGAGCATTTTTTTAAGTTTGCATATAGTTTGTGCTATCGCAGGGTGTGCAAAACCTACTGAATATGCTGCAAGTGTTCCACCCAAGTCTTGCTGTAGATGAGGATCTCATCCAGATACACCACTACAAAAGTACTGGTGAAAGACTGCAAGATATCATCCATCATCCTCATAAAAGTTGCTGGAGCATTTTTCAAACCAAAGGGCATGACCAACCATTCAAAAAGACCTTCTTTTGACTTGAAGGTAGTCTTCCATACATCTGTATGTTCTATTGGGACCTGGTGGTAGCCAGACTTCAGATCAATATTACTGAAGGATTTGGCCCCCATGCACTGATCAAGGAGGTCTTCAATTCAGGGAATCAGTTACTGGTTCCAGACTGTGATTTTATTCAGGGCCTAGTAATCAATGCAGAGTTTCCAGGTCCCATCTTTCTTCTGCACCAGTACAATTGGGCTCCTACAAGGCAATGAGTTGGGACAGATGTGCCCCTTGTGGAGAAGTTCTTGGATCTACCTCTTGATCTCCTGGTTTTCTAATAGAGAGTGGTGGTAGACCAGTCCACTGGGTAGCGGTGCGCCTGGGGTCAGATCGATGGGATGCTTGACCTGACAGTGCAGAGGTACCCCCGTAGGAGAGGAGAAGACATCTGAGTATTCTTCCATGACCTTATCCACTTACTTATGTTGTGTGGAGAGATCGGCTACAAAGGCCTTGGATGTGGCTGTGATCTTTCTCTTACTATGAGATTGAATCATGAAGAAGACAAATTTCCCAGTCTAAGAGATGACCTTCCTGCATTGCTTGGCAGAGATCAAGGAAATAGCACTGGGAGGGACTGCCTCGGGTATCCTATACAATTTCTTGTTCAAAGTAATAATAACACTACGAGGCCTAGACTTATATACAACATGAAGTTTCCATAAATAAGGTTGGCCCAAAAGAACATTACAAACTTAGAGAGGAGCAACATCACACAATACATCGTCCTTGAAGGGCTTGATGTCATACGATAGTCGATACTATTGGCTGACATGGAGATCACTTCCTTGGCGGAGCCATCCAATGGAGTAGGGCTGTGGGTGTGGCATTTTCAGTAGTTCCACCCACTTGATGACTTCTGCTGAGATGCTCTTCTAGCTACCACTATCAATGATGAAGTGCAGCGGGGTGCCTCTTACCCACATCTGTGAATGGAAAAGGCCCTCGCCTTCTTCTGGCTCATCTGGTTCATTAGGATGGAGCTTGGTGGTATAAATGGTGGCACTGGGCTCTGTATCAATGATCCATCTTCCCCTTTATGGTTTTGACTCAGAGTCAGAACCCACATCTGATTGTGACTACTTTGAGCGTCAATCAATAGTGTTATGACAATGGCTCTTATGGAAGTCGCACCACTTCCTAGTATCCTTCTTTGTCTTTTCAGTGTCCTTCTTTTCTTGTGGCTTGGACTGGTTGTCCTGATACTGTCCATATTTTCTCTATCCTTTGTTCTATAGTTTGGGGCCGCCCTTTCCTAGTTTTTGTTGCGAGGGGTTCCCAGGCCCAAATTGTCGCATCTTTTGTTTGAGCTTCTGCTCGATTTTGACGTCATATCGACAGGTTGCCCCCAAGGATGAGATGTCCATAAATTCCATTTCAATATGGATGTATCTATGCAGAGAACCATGGTACTTGAGCACCAGATGTCTCTCTAAATCTTTGATACCCAACTTGGTGCTCAGAGTATGGAAGATATTTGTGAAATCTGGCACTGCTTGGTCTCTTTCTTGTCACAGTGTGGTCCATTTGGTATACAAATCGTCATAGCTTCCGACAGGGTAGTATTGTTCCTTAATAGCATCCATAAAGGATTCCTAGGTGCCAATGACTTTAAATAATGAGGGTTCCTCTGTTTCCTTTTCCTCACAGAAAGTTTCCTACCAATCTTTGACATGGGGAACGAATTTGAGGAGCGCAAAAGTAATTTTTTCTCTATTTGAAAAGTTGTGGACAAAAAAATACCCTTCTAGTAGATTCAACCACTTTTCTACAACATCTGTGTCTATCTGACCTTCAAATATAGGAATGTCAAAGTTGATATGTACCTTGAAGGGGGAAGCTCCTCCGCTAGAGGAAGATGCGTCGCTTGTTGGTAGCTACCGAAAGATTTGTGCGAAACTATCCATCATCTCGTTCCTCTATTGTGTGTGGGATTCCTCAAGCAACATTTTGAAAGGATCTCTTGTCCCGTCATATTTATTTTCTCCTGCCATGAGAGGTCATTTGGGCGTGTGAGAGCTTTTGTCCTCAAGAGAAACAAGCTCGAGACCCAATTCTTTGTACCCCGACCTCATTGGGGACATGCATTAAGACGACAAGGAGCAGACCGCTCTGATACCACTGATCCAAATTTTATGAGAAGAATGAAACGAATAAAGATTATTAAAATATGCTTAACATAGAATGACAGAGATACAATAAAACTGGTTTTCTATTCAATAAGGAAATAAGTTGAAAGTGTAAAATGCAACAGAAAACAAGCTTGCTGGAATGGTGGCGGCTTATCTCTGAGAAGAGATGTGATGGTTGCGCTCATTGGAAAGAAGATGATTACAATGAGGCTCTGAAGGCCTTTTTACAATAAACAAGAATGTCAAAAACCCTAGACATCCAAAAACCTAACCCTAGGAGATGATTCACCAAAAGTCATGTGGGCCCCGTTTGGGTAAGTTAGTCGATCAACTTCCCGGGGACGTAAATTTTGCATACGATCTTCGTTTTAGGTGCACAATAGCCCGTTAGAAAGGTCTATCTGAGCACTACACATTTTGGTATAATCTAATATAGGGGATTTTCGACTGTGGCAATCTCTAAAAACATTGTTTACGGCCTCAAAACGGCCCCGCAAGTCAGGGACATGAAAACAAGAAAAAAAAAATTCAAACTGGAAAACTGGAAAAATGAAGCAGTTGGAATAGGTGGGAGGCCACCGAAATACATATGGATCAATCCTAACCCCTTAGGAAGCAATGGTCTCCATTGCATTGAGTTCCCCCATCAGATGAGGAAATTTCTGCTGAATTTGGCCTCGGGTGAGCCACTTGCCTTGGTGCAGGAGTGGCCCTTCTTTGAAAACTCGATAAAGTTGGATCCTCTGCTGTTGGGTGCCTATTGGAAGCCAATTCACTTTTTCCATTGTCTTATAAGCTGCCTACACCAATGTTTTTCAAACATCAATCTTTCGTCACAATTTTTAAATAAACGACACTTTTATTTTTTGTGACATTTGCACATTTACCTTCTTTTTGTTTTCACGACTGTAAGCATGAAAACTTCATCTTTTGAAGTCTCATTGAAATCATTATCTGAAATTTCATTATCTTTCTTGTCGATATGCCTATTGTGCTTACCTTTTATTTATCATTATATAGCTGGCAAGATCCTTTGATCGATACTCATGCTTCGATTGATTGTGTAATTTGGTTCTATTGAGTTTGCAATGAATTAGCATTTGGATTTGCATTTATTTGACTTACTTGACCTTTAGTTTCATAAGATACATGGGTGTTATGATTAAATATTTCACATATATATCTTTTTAAGTTAATGGCTATGTTTATGTTTTCATAACTATTGGTATGTTGGTTATATGAAGACCCATCGACACATTGGTTAAACTATTGATTATATGAGCTGATACATTGGCGCATAGTTGATTTTGGTTTTGATTTATATGTCGGGTGTTTAAAACTATGGCATAACGTTTGCGCGCGTTGGTTTATACATTGATTTCATTGGTTGGGAAAATGAATTGATTGTTGAACTACTATAATGGATCGAACAACTATGTAATTCGGTGGTTGTACTTTGGAAATTACTATTTTGCATGGCAGAGATAAGCTCCACCACCTTCGCACAATGGCATTTATGCCTATGCCTTATCCCCGTTCACTTCTGTTAGCTCGGGTAGCTCTACTCTTGTGTGTTATGATCCAAACCCTCAGCTCACCATGTGCTCTGCTCTATGGCACCAATCGTGCGAATCAAGCCAAATGGAAACCAAGCTTTGTTAATGTTTGACAATGCTCGAAAAGACTTCGAGGATAACAGATGGCTCACCTTCGTGCAATGATTTGAGGGTTTGACTCTAGCTGTAGCATGGAAATTTTCCATGACTTTCGATGGTTGTAGAGCCAAGGTGGGTGACATCCAGGTGGAAATCGACGACGAATTTATCAGTTCTACTACAGGGTTACCTACCACAGGCCAGTGTTGGTTCAAAAATTGTAAGGTCGAGGGTGCCATGGACACTGTTGTTCCTCTTGCGAAAGGTCACTTCTTGTGATAGAGGTATGCCCATCTCTGCACTTAAACCATGATGGCACGATACTTTGATGGTAGTCAAACAGTTCGTGACCTATGAAGGTCGATACAGACTCGTCTTTCTCTACCACCTGCGTTTGTTAATGAGTTTTATGGGATTCTCGTTGAATATGCCCTTTTACTTTCAGCGCAGCCTATATAAAATGTCGAAAATTTTTAAAAAGGAGAAGGCTGACAGTAGCCTGTTCCACTATGGACTTATCAAACTTATCATTGTTTATCACTTGAGTTTACATGGTGATAGTTGGAGAGCTTTCATCGCTCGTAATGGTTTTGAGGATACAGACCCTGTCCAAGTTGACAAGCCTGTGGTAATTGAAACCAAGGCTGAGCCACCCGTGCCCTTCCATATCCTATTGCCCTCTCCTAAACCCTTGGTTGACCCTGCTATTGACTTACCAGACATTGGAACTGAGAATGCTAAGACTATAAAGAAGCCTGCGAGCAAAAAGCCCAAGGCAAACCCTACTGCTAATGCCAAAGGAAAAAGGAATGCCCGGCTCATTTCGAGAATGGCTAGAAATAAGCCTAAACCCTCTGCTGAGCGAGACCCTATCATCCTTAGTGAGGATTTAGATTATGACATAGAACATTTTCTAGCTAGCGAGTACCCTTACTCGCAGGTTTTATGCCCCGAACCACCTTACGATTTCGTGACAAATCTTCCCCCCTGCCTAAGAAATGATCCCAGCTACCCTGGTATTAAATTGCCTAACGAAACCCTCATCTATATGATCAAACCCTCGCCTGCTCTTTCAAAACCCACACAGTCATCCTATGACCAATGAAATTTATGGTTGGAACGATACTACATCGAAGTTTCCACACTCCAATAAAAAATCTAGTTGCTGGAAAGCCAAGTTGCAGTATTGACCGGCCAAAGAGACCAGCTCCAAGCAACTGATAAGAAGCATAAGACAATAGGCTCCATCCTTTTCAAGAATGTTGAATCGGCCACAGCCGTTATCAACTCTAAATTGTTGTGACCAAGCCATCTGCTCACCATACAGGTATGGATTTCAAAATTATCCTAGTTGTGTGAATGATCAGGGTTAATATAACGATTTGAATTTGGTCTTCAAATAGCTCTGTTTACATTTTAAAACAACTCTGTCATAATGTGTTCATCCTGTATATTTTCGTTTTGCTAAAAATAAATGAGATTTCGATTTGATATACGATTTGCTCATAGATTCTTATCAGATTTGAATGGCTTTCATTTGCATTTGTTTTGTTAGTTGTCTGATTGAGTTAACGAAACTGGTGGTTTGCTTTCGATCGAATTCATTGTGAATACGATCATGTTTGGATTTGATTTCATTATGGTTTGTATACTGTGATTGGCAAACGATTTCAATGAGTTCGGTTGATACAATTTTTTAATATGCTGTGTCCTATGGTTTTCTAAATCGGAAATACCACTCTGTTCAATTTAATTTGGAAAGAACGACTCTGTTTTTGTGAAAACAATCCTCTCATTTAAGCCTGTGCAAATGCGCCCGAATTATGGAATGGATTTGATTCATGACAACTATGATAAACCCCAGCCAATTAATTCGTTTGATTGGTTTGCTGTTAGTTCGATCATTTTCATGAGTTAGATTTGTATCATAAATGAATGCTCTATTTAATTTTGATTTGTAAAACAAGTTGGTTAAATCCAGATCGACGATTGGTATATATGTTAAATTCAGTTATAATTCGTTTGAAATGAATGATTTTGATCAAAGTCAATCGATCTTGTTTGCCCGATTTGCAATAACAAATTACGAATTCCCTTGCCAATCAATCGATCTTGTTATGATTTTATTTGAATTGATTTTCGCGCCAGTTTGAATTGATCTATTCGTGGCATGAATCTTTCGATGTGTCAACACAGTTATAACGATTTGAAAATGATCTTGTCGGATTCATATCTCCTATTGATAAGGAAACATAGCAATTGCTTGCGATTTGTTTTGATTACGTTGAATTCGATTCGATATCAAATGATTTTACAACTGTTGGATTATGATTCTGTTCACCCGACTTATGATCACAATCGAAATAGAGTACACCTATCTCTGTATTCGGTTGAATGATTTTGATCCTGTTTGATTTTGAATGGTATAATAATTTCAAACTAAATGGTTCGTTTTCAAATAGCTATTGGATTTTAATTGAATTTAATTCTTTAAAAGATTTTTAATCAATTTTAATGTTGATTCTGTGTCTTATTTAGACTAGCTACAGAATCAAAGGATTCTATAGGTAGTCTATAGAATTAGATTTTTATTGTTTTATTTAAAATATCCCTCTAACTTGTCCATTTCTGACCTGTTTCAGGTAAATTCGAATTACATGGGACATGCTAGACAGTTCAAGAGATATTTGGGTGTTTCAATTTTATTGTAGTTTCCTAGTTTAGTTAAACTTGGGATATCTTCCCAGATTTATGTAAACAGTTTGATAACTTCCACAGGGAGGTTTTATCCTGTTGAAAAACTTATAAATACTTATTATTTTTGTAATAAGGATAATCCTCACTCGTGGGAGAACCAGGCTATGGATTTCTAATACAAACTGAGATAGAAGTTGATGTTCTGCTACAACTTTCGCTTCCATAATATCAATATGTCGTTTCATGTTTATGTGTATCAATTTGCATTTGATTAGTGTCTACTTTATCTATCATAGTCTTTTGCAAAATGATATGATTTAATTAATATGATCCATGTCTGATTTCTTTCAACATTTAAAAAACACAGCAATTACTTGGTTCAGTTTATGAATGACAGATTTCTCTTCTTCATCAATTGAATTATTTAGTATAAGTCTTTGCATACGGATTTATCTAATTGTGGAGATTTATAAATCATATGATTGTTGTTATTTTTATATCTTGTTTGTCTTATAAACACACTTGAAGAGCATCACAGCTATCGTTTACGAGAAGCTTCTGGATAATTTGGTGCGGGTTTCCTCCCTCCGATCTGCTAAAACAGTCATGATACACAGGGCAAACCTGGAGCGTTTCCAGGTCAGTTTGTTATTTATTTGTTTAGTATATTTATTAGTAGTTTAGTTAGATATATGTTTAGTTAGATTTAGATTTAGAATTAGTATATTAGTAGTTTAGTTTAGTTAGTTTCTGTTTTATTTCTCTTCATAAAATTATAAAATCAACAAAAATACCTTTCTCTGTCTTAGGGCAGAATTGCAAATGAATTTTTCAGGATTTATTTAAATCTGTAAATTGTGGATATTGTACATTTTGTGGATAAGTTATATTTCAGTTAGTAGTTAGAGTTAGTATAGTAGTAGTTAGTAGATTGTATATATAGAATAGGTAGATTAGTTTAGTTTGTTTTAGTAATTAGTATTAGTTTAGTTTGTTTTAATAGTTAGTTTTAGTTAGATTAGTTTATTAGTTTGTTTTATTTGTTTTTAGTTAGATTAGTTAGTTTAGATTAGTTTTCTTTTTTTTTCTTAGGACCTCAGATCGGCTAACGGAGCCGCTAAACCCGTCAGGGTGTTTCATCCCAAACGTCTTGGGTTATTAGACAACCTCGGACCAGTTCCACTCTCTCAGTTGACGGACGGTCAATTTTGCCCGTCAAAAAATGGCACTAGAAGGAGGGTTTGAAATTAATTAATGGCACGAGGTGGTCGCAAGACTCCTCCACCCCCTAATCACTCACCTATAGTGACTAGAAGCCGTTCACACGATAATATTCCCCTTTAAATAGCAACTACTTCAACCGACGATCCACAGATCACAGTTGAGCCAGCGACCCCTAATCCTATAGGTGGTGACATACAAGAGATTGTCTGTCAATCTCTTATAAAAACACATAGTGCCTTAGCCCGTTTGAGGCAAGCAAACCGTCCATGGGGCCAACCTTTGGACTTCTCTGATATCAGAGAACAATTACGTGACACTAATCCTATTGTGAATCCTTCAGATCCAATTTTAAATCTTGCTACAGGAGGATCTGGGATACCTCCTTCACCACCTCCATCATCTCCTTTCTCTTCTGGAGGAGATTCCTCTAACGAAGGCAATTCCCCTTCTCAGCCTTCCACACCCACTAGCCCAATGGAAAATCAAAACAACCCTGCTATACCCTGGTTGGACCAGGATGCTGTAGCTGTACCTGGAGCCCAACATCCTTTACCCAAACACCCGGAGAAATGGCTTCCCATGTTTGATCCTGACTCAAAACAGATCGCTGAAGATCACATTAAAAAGTTCATGTTAGCCATAAGACTCCGCAATGTCGAACATGAAGACGTTGTCTGTAGGTTGTTCCCATATACTTTCGAGGGTAATGCATCCACATGGTACTTTTCCCAACAACCCCATACCATCGTGTCTTGGGAAAAGTTTGAGTCATGCTTTTTGGAAAAATTCGGAGACGGTAAGCCTCTGGAAGTCTTAGTCATGGATCTTTCTAGCTTAAAAATGAATCCAAAAGAAAAAGTTAAAGACTTTAATCAAATATTCTTGACACTTAAAAATCGAATCCCTGCAGATTCTATGACTATTGAGAATCTTATAATAGCGTACTACACTAAAGCTTTGCATCAGAGCATTGCTATTTGGGTTAAACGATCTAAGAAAGCCACGTTATTAGAAGCCTTCGAGGAGGCCAGCCAAATAGAAAAAGATATACTTAGTCTTAAAGACTCTACTAGCAATGAAACTGAGACTAGTTCTTCTTCCAAGAAGAAGATTGAAATCCTCCCTAGACCCACTCAAAGTAAAACACAACCTGAAAACTCTGATTTGGAAAACCTAACTAAAGTTGTTCAAAAACTATCTAATCAAGTTATAGACTTAAAAAGGTCGAACAAAGAAGCTTCCTCGAGCAAAGGACCTTACAAACCCCCATTTCGGAAGCCTTTTCCTACCAACCGACCTAATCCAACCACCGAAGGCCTTAATCTAGAAAGTTTGCAATGTGCCCTTCAAACAATTCTAGAAGCCCAAGATAACTTGATGCCTCCTGAGATTCCTGAGGAGGTATTTGAACAATAGACAGTTCAAGAAGAAGAGTCTTCTCCAAAAAATTTTGGACACTTCTCGGATAGCATCTTTCAAGCCAACTTTGAGACAATTCATCCTTATAACACTAGGAGTAAGACAACAAATAAACCTTCTTCCAAAAATACTACAACTTCACCTCCAAAGCAATCTAAATCAGCCGAAACTAAACAGAATAATGTGAGCCCCAACTTAGATTATGATGTTTTTGAAGATCTTAAAAAGTTAAGGGCTAATATTTCTATTTATGAGTTGTTGAAGTTTCCATTTTTGTTACAAAAAATGCTGCAAAATATTTCAGAGAATGGCAAGAATGGTAATCCTAATGGTAACAAGGTTTTGCAAAGCAAAGTCCCTCAGAAGACTTCCACTAAAAATAATCTTGATCCTCAAGATAAAGGAAGCCTTCCTGTAAGTAATGTAAATAATGTAAATAATTTAGATAAAGTAGCTTTAGAAACTGCGAGTAAGAAGCCACAAGCTACTACTCTTAGCACTCGCAAGAATGTACCTCCTTTCCTATTAAATTTCGAGATTTTCAATAGAAACGTGCACAATTGTATGGTAGACTCAGGGGCGTCATCCAATGTGATGCCTTGGTCTGTTTTCCAAAAGATAAACGCTGAATTTGAACCCTCGACTTTAAAAATCATACAAATTGATCGGACAAATGTTAAAGTTATAGGCGAACTAAAGAATGTTCTTATTAGATTATCGTCTAACTCCAAGGTTCATCAAGTTATTGATATAATTGTTGTGGATATTCCAAAAGTGTATGGTCTGTTTTTGAGTAGGGACTGGTTGGAGCAACTACATGGTTATTTCGCGACAGATTGGTCCCATCTATGGATTCCAGAGAACGGCAAGCCTAATAAAATCAAAGTAAATTGTGAGTGCTACCTTAAGTTTACGGTCACAGATTTAAACGATCCCAACGAACCGTACACACCTTCTGGTGATTCACCTGAAGTGCAAGGGATAGACACCTTCTTCGGCAATTTCATGGCCGAGGCTTCACCTATCACCAATCCAGAACAACAGTCCGAGATCGTAGCATATATGTAGCCAACAACTTCCACACAAAGGTCCCATGTACCCAATGAAAATCAAATTTGGTCTCTTTATTTCAATGGGTCAAAGTCCAAAGAGGGAGCCGGAGCAGGCTATGTCATTATCGATCCGGCAGGTAACAAAACATTGATAGCATGTAGGTTGGAATTTGAATGTACTAACAATAATACAGAATATGAGGCTTTATTGCAAGGTCTCAGAAAAGATTTGGATATGAACATTCAAAATCTAACCGTCTTTGGTGACTCTGAAATAGTGGTTAGACAGGTAAGAGATTCTATCCACTGTCTTTCTCCGCATCTCAAAAGCTACTAGTCTGAGGTATGGAACTTAATGAATAAATTTTCTACTTTCAATATAAATTACATTCCTAGAATAAATAACTCTGAAGAAGATTTATTAGCTAATGTAGCTTCTAAAATTCTTCCTGCAGAAGGCTTGTCCCCAGACGCATTCTCTGTCGAGTTGTTGTTTCGGCCATCTATTCCCGACAACATCACGAATTGGAGAGTATTTGACGATGATCACCAGATTATTAAATTTTTTCACATGGAAGAAACCTTTCAAGGCACGGTGATAGACGAACATACACACGACGACAATTTGTGCAATTTCACGGTAATACCAGATCCATGAACTCCTGAATCTTCATCGGATATGGTAAACTCGATCCCTAAATCTGTAATTAGATTAGAAAAGTTTTACGATTTTCAAGATAAATTTAAAAAGATGGTCAATTGTAAAACCAATAGTTCTTCGTTGTCTTATGAAAAATTAAACTTAGGAACTAATGAAAATCCTCAGTGCATTAATCTAGGGTTGATATGTTCTCAACAAGAAAAAGCTGCATTCATTAAATTATTCAAAGAATTTAAGGATGTCTTTGCATGGACGTATGATGACCTTAAAACATTCGACCCTAATATCATACAGCATGTCATCCTGATGAAGCCCCAAACCTTACCCTTCCAACAAAAACTGAGGAAAATGCACCCCAAGCTCGAACCGACCATTCAAAAAGAATTGAATAAGCTCCTTAATGATAAAATAATTTTTCCTGTTAGACACATTCAGTGGGTTTCTAACCTCGTCCCAGTCCGGAAGAAAAATGGGGAAATCTGACTCTACGTCGATTTTCGGAACCTTAATAGAGCATCTGATAAAGACAACTATCCTATCTCGCCCATGGAACAGATCCTTCAATAGGTATCTGGTTCCGAGAGGCTATCTTTACTAGATGGTTTCTCTGGATACAACCAAGTCCTTATGTCTCCACCAGACCAACTGAAAACTACCTTCCGTACTCCGTGGGGAACTTATGCTTATCGCAAAATGCCTTTTGGATTGATTAATGCCGGTGCCACTTTTCAGAGAGAAATGGATATTTCTTTCCGAGGATTAATCAATCAGTCTGTCATAGTTTACTTAGATGATGTAACTGTATTTTCTAAAAACAAAAACGATCATCTAGCTCACTTACGAGCTGTCCTACTGTGATGTCATAAATATGACATCTCCTTAAACCCCAAAAAGTCCATCTTTGCAGTAGAACAGGGTAAACTCCTAGGATTCATTGTGTCTAGTGAAGGAATGATTATTGACCCCGAGAGGACTCAAGTCATCGCAAAACTTCCCCCTCCTACATCCAAAAAATCTATGCAGTCTTTCTTAGGCCAGATTAACTTCGTGAGAAGATTTGTCCCCAGTTTCTCCAAAATGGTCAGGCCTTTACAGAACTTGATTAAGAAAGACACCCAATATCACCGGGGACCCATAGAAAATCAAGATTTTAATGTAATAAAGAAGGCCATAATAGATGCTCCGTCTCTCATGAGCCTTGACTTCTCTCAAGATTTTACACTCTATACTTTTTCTTCTGACCATTCCTATGCCACCATCCTAACCCAAAAGAATGCCAAGAACAAAGAAGTACCCATCGCCTTTATGATCTCTTCTTTCAAAGGCACTGAACTTAATTATCCAGTGGTCGATTGGCAAGCATACACTGTTTTCAAAGAAGTTAAGCATTTCCAGTCCTATCTTTTGAAGTCAAGGACGAAAGTCATTGTCCCCTACCCAGCCGTGAGGAACTTGTTAGTGCAGAAGGAACTAGGAGAGAAGAGATCCAACAGGGTCACCTCCTTGCAGGAGTATGACTTAGAAATTACCCCAGCTCAAATAGTGAGAGGCCAAGGGTTATGTAAGTTAGTTGCTGATTCAGCAGCAGGATAGCAAGAAGGAAGTGATACGTCAAACCTAGGACAAAGTGATCAAAGTCTAATATGTTGCACACAAAACCCTGTTAGTCCTTGGTATGGTGATATAAGATCCTGTCTTGAACACGGATCAGCCCCCCATCACCTTGACCCCTCTAAAAGAAGAGATTTGAGACTGAAGTCTGCCTCTTTTCATCTGGTTAATGGTATCCTGTTTCGTCAAAGTTTTGACGGCATACTGATGCGTTGTCTTGAAAAGGACGAAGTAGAAAAAGTCTTGCTAGAGTTGCATGTAGGAGAAGTTGGTGGTCATTTTGGTGGTGACACCACTGCTCATAAATTTCTAAGAGCTAATTATTATTGGCCCACGCTTTTTAGAGACGCCCATGCCTTGTGTCATAAATGTATAATCTGTCAGAAAGCATCAGGGCGGTTGCAAAAACCAGCCTTTCCACTGCAGCCCGTTACAGTAGATTCTCCTTTTCAGCAGTGGGGCCTTGATATCATAGGTCTAATCAACCCTCCATCCTCACAACATCACAAGTTTATTGTGACAGCCATAGATTACTTTACCCGGTGGTCTGGAGCTACTGCGTTAAGAACTGTCAACACTAGTCAGGTAATTGCCTTTCTAAATTCGAATATTATCACTCGTTTTGGTATCCCTGACTATTTAGTTTTTGATAATGTTTCTTACTTTTCCTCTCTTGAGATGAGTGAGTTCTCTTTGGAAAAGGGAATTAAGTTGAATTATTCTGCGAGTTACTACCCCCAAGGCAATGGTCTAGTAGAATCAACAAACAAGAACTTGATTAAAATTATAAAGAGAATGGTGGTTGAAAATCACAAAAATTGGCACAATTTATTGCTAAACACGCTGTGGGATGATAGGGTTACGCCAAAAGATGCTATAGGTAACTCCCCCTTTTTTTTCGTTTATGGCAGAGAGGCAATTTTGCCACCTCACATTCTTCTTCCTTTGCTACAATTGTCACAAAAAGTCCAAGAAGAAGATTATCCCCCTTTGGAAAACTGAATTAACGCTTTGATGAAGCTAGAAGAGGTAAGAGCCCAAGATAAATGTAAGTTAGATCAACATCAACAATTGCTTAAAAGTTGGTTAGATTCTAATTCTGCTTCTGATAGGAATTTTGAAGTAGGTGATCTCATCTTAAAGTGGGACAAACCACATGAGGGAAAGGGTGAACACACGAAATTTCAAAATTTATGGTTTGGACCATTTTTAATTGCTGAAAAGTTGGGTCCTAGTTCTTTTTGATTGCAGAATCTTAAAGGGAAGCTTGACACCTATCCAGTGAATGGCCAAGCCCTGAAAAGATACTTTTCTTGATTACAACCTTTGTATTTTATGTACATATCTTGACTTTTGTTTTCTTTTTCGTTTTCTTTTATTTTTTATTTTTCTTTAATTTATAAGTTCATGTTTTTTCTTTGAAATACACACACCTGTATGCTGAGCTATTCAGACAAAGATAAAAGAGATTTTTTTTGCTGAAATAACTTCCGAAAAATTTGTACAAACATCAATGGTATATTTCTGAAATTTATATCTGCGTTGGAAAAGTTTGATGTTTGAAAGAAGTTTACTGATGTCGATCTCTGAGTAAAGTTCATCATGATCATCCATTATCTTTTTAATCTATCCCTATTCCGTAAAGGAATGACTCAGAAGATGTCTCCTTGCCTTAGGAAGTTGTTTTTGTAAATAAATCATCTCTGGATCTAAACAGAGGACAGTCCTAAAAAATTCTGATGAGGTCTAAAAAAATATGAAGAACCATGATTTTCAGTGTCACCCCGCTCAAATATATATCTATGAAAAAACAAAACAAAATAAATTATTAATAAGAGCTGTGAGAATTACTTGTAAACCCGCCATGATACTGAACAGGTCTACTGGCAGCGGGTAAATACATGCATGGAGCCAAGACATCTTCGCTGGGGTACTGAACAGGCCCACTGGCAGCGAATCAATGTTGGGTATATGAAAATTTATGAATAATAAACCTCTTTAATTTTCTTTATTCTGATCCAGAACTTCTTGGCAAGATACAGATGTCAGAGTGGGTTAAATGGCAACCCTGTCGAGGCTATGGAAACCTGCTGGTAGCAGTGGCTATGCCAACAGTATTGAAGATTTTATTTTTAATATCGTGACTTGTTGATTTTAAGATTGTTATTAGTTTTCATCTTTTGAAATACTGTTGGAATAGTTGGTTAATGATGATGTTTATACTAGTTTCTGGTTGTTATTTTTTAGTTGAAATTATCTTCACTGTCCTAATCTGAATTTGTTTCTTTTGACAAAGATAACTACTTCTACCAGTGTGTCACCATTGTTGGAAGCCAATTCACTTTTTCCATTGTCTTATAAGCTACCTACACCAATGTTTTGCAAACATCAATCTTTCGTCGCAATTTTTAAATAAACGACACTTTTTTTTTTTGCAACATTTGCACATTTACCTTCGTTTTGTTTTCACGACTGTAAGTGTGAAAACTTCGTCTTTCGAAGTCTCATTGAAATCTTTATCTGAAATTTCATTATCTTTCTTGTCGATATGCCTATTGTGCTTACCTTTTATTTATCATTATATAGTTGGCAAGATCCTTTGATCGGTACTCATGCTTCGATTGATTGTGTAATTTGGTTCTATTGAGTTTGCAATGCATTAGCATTTGGATTTGCATTTATTTGACTTACTTGACCTTTCGTTTCATAAGATACATGGGTGTTATGATTAAATATTTCATATATATATCTTTTTAATTTAATTCCTATGTTTATGTTTTCATAACTATTGGTATGTTGGTTATATGAAGACCCATCGGCACATTGGTTAAACTATTGAGTTTTTGATACATTGGCGTTTGGATTTTCATTTTATTCGACCTACTTGACCATTGGTTTCATGAAGATACATAGGGGTTATGATTAAATCTTTCATATATATATATTTTTAATTTAATGCCTATGTTTATGTTTTCATAACTATTGGCTTGTTGATTATATGAATACCCATTGGCACGTTGGTTAAACTATTGATTATATGAGCTGATACATTGGTGCATAGTTGATTTTGGTTTTGATTTATATGTCGGGTGTTTAAAACTATGGCATAACGTTTGCGCGCGTTGGTTTATACATTGATTTCATTGGTTGGGAAAATGACTTGATTGTTGAACTACTATAATGGATTGAACTGCTATGTAAGTTGGCAGTTGTACTTTGGCAATTACTATTTTGCATGGCAGAGATAAGCTCCACCACCTTCGCACAATGGCATTTATGCCTATCCTTTATCCCCGTTCACTTCTGTTAGCTCGGGTAGCTCTGCTCCTGTGTGTTATGATCCAAACCCTTGTCTCACCATGTGTTCTGCTCTATGGCACCAGTCGTGCGAATTGAGCCAAACAGAAACCAAGCTTTGTTAATGTTTGACAATGCTCGGAAAGACTTGGAGGATAACGGATGGCTCACCTTCGTGCAACGATTTGAGGGTTTTAATCTAGCTGTAGCACAGCAATTTTCCATGACTTTCAATGGCTGTAGAGCCAAGGTGGGTGACATCCAGTTGGAAATCGACGAGGAATTTATTAGTTCTGCTACAGGGTTACCTGCCACAGGCCAGCGTTGGTTAAAAAATTGTAAGGTCGAGGAGGTGCCATGGACACTGTTGTTCCTCTTACGAAAGATCACTTCTTGTGATAGAGGTATGCCCATCTCTGCACTTAAACCATGATGGCATCATACTTTGATGGTAGTCAAATAGTTCGTGACCTGTTAAGGTCGATACGGACTCGTCTTTCTCTACCACCTGCGTTTGTTAATGAGTTTTATGGGATTCTCGTTGAATATGCCCTTTTACTTTCAGTGTAGCCTATATAAAATGTCAAAAAAGTTTAAAAAAGAGAAGGCTGATAGTAGCCTGTTCCACTATGGACTTATCAAACTTATCACTTGAGTTTACATGGTGATAGTTGGAGAGATTTCATCGCTCATAATGGTTTTGAGGATACAGACCTTGTCCAGGTTGACAAGCCTGTGGTAATTGAAACCAAGGCCAAGCCACCCATGCCCTTCCATATCCTATTGCCCTCTCCTAAACCCTCAGTCGACCCTGCTATTGACTTGCCAGATGTTGGAACTGATAAGGCTGAGACTATAAAGAAGCCTGCGAGCAAAAAGCCCAAGGAAAACCCTACTGCTAATGCCAAAGGAAAAAGGAATGCCCAGCTCATTTCGAGAATGGCTAGAAATAAGCCTAAACCCTCTGCTGAGAGAGACCCTATCATCCTTAGTGAGGATTCAGATTCTGACATAGAACTTTTTCTAGCCAGCGAGTACCCTTACTCACAGGGTTTATGCCCTGAACCACCTTACGATTTCGTGACAAATCTTCCACCCTGCCTAAGAAATGATCCCAGCTACCCTGGTATTAAATTGCCTAATGAAACCCTCAGCTATATGATCAAACCCTTGCCTTCTCTTTCAAAACCCACATAGTCATCCTGTGACCAATGTGATTTATGGTTGGAATGATACTACATCGATGTTCCCATACTCCAATCAAAAATCCAATCGTTGGAAAACCAAGTTGCAGTATTGACCGGTCAAAGAGACCAAATCCAAGCAACTGATAAGAAGCAGAAGACAACAGGCTCCATCCTTTTCAAGAATGTTGAGTCAGCCACAACTGTTATCAACTCTAAATTGTCGTGACCAAGCCATCTGCTTGCCATACAGGTATGGATTTCAAAATTATCCTAGTTGTGTGAATGATCAGGGTTAATATAACGATTCGAATTTGGTCTTCGAATAGCTCTGTTTACATTTTGAAATGACTCTGTCATAATGTGTTCATCCTGTATATTTTCGTTTTGCTAAAAATAAATGAAATTTCTATTTGATCTACAATTTGCTCATAGATTCTTATCGGATTTGAATGGCTTTCATTTGCATTTGTTTTGTTAGTTGTTTGATTGAGTTAACAAAACTGGTGGTTTGCTTTCGTTCGAATTCATTGTGAATACGATCATGTTTGGATTTGATTTCATTATGGTTTGTATACTGTGATTGGAAAACGATTTCAACGAGTTTGGTTGATATGATTTTTTAATATGCTGTGTCCTATGGTTTTCTAGATCGGAAATACCATTCTGTTCAATTTAATTTTGAAAGAACGACTCTGTTTTTGTAAAAACAATGATCTCATTTAAGCCTGTGCAAATGCGCCCGAATTATGGAACGGATTTGATTCATGACAACTATGCTAAACCCCAGCCGATTAATTCGTTTGATTGGTTTGTTGTTAGTTTGATCATTTTCATGAGTTAGATTTGTATCATAAATGAATGCTCTGTTTGATTTTGATTTGTAAAATAAGTTGGTTAAATCTAGATCGACGATTGGTATATATGTTAAATTCAGTTATAATTCGTTTGAAATGAACGATTTTGATCAAAGTCAATCAATCTTGTTTGCCCGATTTGCAATAAAAAATTACAAATTCCCTTGCCAATCAATCGATCTTGTTATGATCTTATTTGAATTGATTTTCGTGCCAGTTTGAAATGATCTATTCGTGGCATGAATCTTTTGTTGTGTCAACACAGTTATAACAATTGAAAATGATCTTGTCGGATTCATATCTCTTGTTGATAAGGCAGCATAGCAATTGCTTGTGGTTTGTTTTGATTACATTGAATTCGATTTGATATCAAACAATTTTACAACTGTTGGATTATGATTCTGTTCACCCGACTTATGATAACAATCGAAACAGAGTACACCTATCTCTGTATTCGGTTGAATGATTTTGATCCTGTTTGATTTCGAATGGTATAATAATTTCAATCTAAATGGTTCATTTTCAAATAGCTATTGGATTTTAATTGAATTTAATTCTTTAAAAGATTTTTAATCAATTTTAATGTTGATTCTGTGTCTTATTTAGACTAGCTACAGAATCAGAGGATTCTGTAGCTACTCTATAGAATTAGATTTTTATTGTTTTATTAATAAAATATCCCTCTAACTTGTCCATTTTTGACCTGTTTCAGGTAAATTCGAATTTCATGGGACATGCTGGATAGTTCAAGAGATATTTGGGTGTTTTAGTTTTATTGTAGTTTCCTAGTTTAGTTAAACTTTGGATATCTTCCCAGATTTATGTAAACAGTTTGATAACTTCCACAGGGAGGTTTTATCCTGTGGAAAAACTTATAAATACTTATTATTTTTGTAATAAGGATCATTCTCACTTGTGGGAGAACTAGGCTATGGATTTCTAATACAAACTGAGACAGAAGTTGATGTTCTGCTACAATTTTCGCTTCTATAATATCAATATTTTGTTTCATGTTTATGTGTATCAATTTGCATTTGATTAGTGTCTACTTTAGCTATCATAGTCTTTTGCAAAATGATATGATTTAATTAATATGATCCATGTCTGATTTCTTTCAACATTTAAAAAACAAAACAATTAATTGGTTCATTTTATGAATGACAGATTTCTCTTCTTCATCAATTGAATTATTTAGTATAAGTCTTTGCATACGGATTTAGCTAATTGTGGAGATTTATAAATCATATGATTGTTGTTATTTTTATGTCTTGTTTGTCCTGTAAACACACTTGAAGAGCATCGCAGCTATCATTTACGAGAATCTTCTATATAATTCGGTGCCAGTTTCCTCCCTCCGATCTGCTAAAACAGTCATCATACACAGGGCAAACCTGGAGCGTTTCCAGGTCAATTTGTTATTTGTTTGTTTAGTATATTTATTAGTAGTTTAGTTAGATATATGTTTAGTTAGATTTAGAGTTAGAATTAGTATATTAGTAGTTTAGTTTAGTTAGTTTCTGTTTTATTTCTGTTCATAAAATTATAAAATCAACAAAAATACCTTTCTCTGTCTTAGGGCAGAATTGCAAATGATTTTTTCAGGTTTTATTTAAATCTGTAAATTGTGGATATTGTACATTTTGTGGATAAGTTATATTTCAGTTAGTAGTTAGAGTTAGTATAGTAGTAGTTAGTAGATTGTATATATAGAATAGGTAGATTAGTTTAGTTTGTTTTAGTAATTAGTATTAGTTTAGTTTGTTCTAATAGTTAGTTTTAGTTAGATTAGTTTATTAGTTTGTTTTATTTGTTTTTAGTTAGATTAGTTAGTTTAGATTAGTTTTATTTTGTTTTCTTAGGACCTTATATTGGCTAACGGAGCCTCTAAACCCGTCAGGGTGGTTCATTCCAAACGGCTTGGGTTATTAGACAACCTCGGACCGGTCCCACTCTCTCAATTGATGGACGGTCGATTTTGCCTGTCAACAGTGCCCTTGATCTGTGTGACCACAATCTAATCACTGGATGCCTATTGCATGTAGTTAGGGTTGAGTTCTATTGGTATCAACTTCTCTGCTATCTCTGAGGTGTCCAATAATGGTGGGAAATATGGCTGAAGGAGAGCCACGTTGAAGACTGGGTGCAGGCCAAGGAAAGGGGGAATGTTGAGCGGCAAAGCATTGTTACCCATAGCCTTGGTGATGGTGTATGGCCCATATAGGAATGGAAAAAGCTTCCGATGGGTCCCTGTAAGGCGTTCTTTCTACAAGTGCAACCAAACTTTGTCTCCCACCTGAAACTTATGTGGCACCCGGTGTTGATCATGGCACTACTTGTACTTGGCATTGGACTTTTGTAAAATATCCTGAACTTGTTAATGGATGTGATGGATCCTCTCAATGAACCGAGTGGCTTTGTCAGCTTCTGTTGGAGTAGGGAATGAGTCAGTCGAGGTGTTCGCCAAGGGTAGTGCAACAACCATGGGGCCCAATGGTTGGAATCCAAACCCCACCTGAAAGGGGCTGTGGCCAGTTGATCTATGCAAGGCTCGGTTGTAGCTATGATGGACATAGGGAAGACTCTCATCCCATGTGTGGTGGTGGTTGGAATTGTACATGTGTAGGATATGTATGATCATCCGATTGACGACCTCGGTTTGGCCATCTTTTTGGGGGTGGAAGGAAGTGGATTTAGTGAGCTTGGTATCCAACAGTTACCAGAGGCTCGACCATAATGTGTTGAGGAATCGACAATCTTGATATGAGACAATGGTTTTTAGGATCCCAAAGTGTACCCAGACATGTTCAAAGAAGAGCTTGGCAGTGGCCTCTGCAGCGATGTTCTTCGTGCAGGCGGCCAGAATCGCCATCTTGGAAAAGCAATCAACAACCGAAAAAATAGAATCATTGCCCCTCTTGGTGGACGGGAGGCCTGACATGTAGTCCATGGATATGGATTCCCATGGATTTTCAGGAGTAGGAAGAGGGGTGTATAGTCCCTGGTTCTTAGTGGTCATTTTGGAAATAGCGTAGGCGGTGCAGGACCTGATATACTTGCTGACATCCTGTCGATGTTCAGCCAGTAGAAATGTCTTTTCAGCACTGCCATTGACTTTTTGATGCCAAAGTGTCATGACACTCAACTGTAGTGAACTTCCCATATCATCTTCACGCGCTCTCTCGATGGAACACAAATATGGCCTAGACGACACAACAACTCATCCTGAAGATGGAAATCAATGACCACTGAGTTTGCTTCGAACATTTGGTAGGTGGTGG
>JASDQU011029403.1:9168-29913 GCA_032191745.1 Picea mariana
CGTTCGTTATGGTAATCAACTGGTTTTAAAGATTTTATTGATTTTTTAAAAAAATTACTATGACATTTGAATAACAAAAAATCTGCAGGAAGCTCCGTCACATTTTTCTTCTTTATTTACTTTTATTTATTTGTTTTTAACAATGCATTTTGCATTTGTTTTTATTGTAAAAATTTAAATGAAATTTTGAAAAGAATGTCCCCCTCACATTTTTCTTCTTTATTTACTTTTATTTATTTGTTTTTTACAATACAATTTGCATTTGTTTTTATTGTAAAAATTTAAATGAAATTTTGAAAGAATGTCCGGTTTTATCCGATGTATTTTTTATTTTTTTTCTTTTAATTATTATTTTGATATAAATATTTATTATTATTATTATTATTTTGAAATAAATATTTATGTTCATTTTTTTTATTTAAAAATAAAAATAATGCATTATACAATCATTTTGATATAAATATTTATTATTATTATTTTGAAATAAATATTTATATTCATTTTTTTATATTTAAAAATAGAAATAATGCATTATACAAGGATGATATATATAAATTCTATATTCTTATAAGTTAAAATAATAAATAAATAAAATTCATAAAATAAAATAAAAAATACAAACTTAATATATATACACATTTGCATATCAATGCAAATCAATTTTATTTTTTTAGTATTTAAAAATTTATATCTAAATTATTGATTTTGTTTGGTGTTTATGTGTAGTTAGTACTATTTAACACTGACAATGTACCTAGTTCCATGAGAATTTAGTTCCATTTAGTTTACCGTTCATTATACATTTTGAATAACAAACAACCCTCAATTATTATATTTTGACCAAAACTATTCATTACTTATGCATTTAGTTATATTAAGTTTCATTGTTCAACATGTATTTCCCAACTAACACGATAGGGACTGGGTTGCCATGCAACCCTTGTTTATTTTGCATGCAACTTTCTTTTCTTTTATAAAGTAACTTCATTGTAAAAGTGATCCCCACTTCTTTTTATAAAAGTGGGTCACTTCATAAATCAACTTAACCACGTGGTCCTTTGCTTATCGTTTATGCCTTTTTTTTAAAAGGGCATAACTTTCACATCCGAAGTCCGTTTTTAGTGCCATTTTTTTTAAAACCACCTAATTTTTTCGAGATCTTTCCATCCCGTTCACCAGTTTCAATTTTTAAATCCATATTATCTATATATTTAATATGGCTTCTTCCAGTAATATTTTTCTTACCAACACCAATTACTTCCAATGGAAATCCCATATGGAGGATTTATTAAAAAGTAAAGGCTTGTACCAGATTACCTTGGAAAGGAAAAAAAACCCACTGATGCTGATAAGAAATTCAAATCGGCTAATAAGAGTGATGAAGCACGTGGACTGATTAGAATGTCCATCTCTCATGATTTAAGGTTCCACCTTAAAGAAATTGATGACCCTGATGAAGCTTGAGAAAAGATTGAATATGTGTTTGGTAAACACAATATTATTCGAGCACATCAGTTAGAAAATCAAATACTGACTTTAAGTCCAAATGGTTTTTCTTGCATTGAAGACAATCTATCTAAGTTTAAAACACTCATAATTTTATGTGAAGAATGTGAGATAAAGTTGGAGGAAGAGAGTTGCGTCTATATTATTCTTTCTAAGCTAGGTAGTGCATATTCTATGTTTGTATTTACATTTTATGCCATGAGAGAGAATCTAGGGAAATCTTATCAAAATCCCACTCTTGAGTCCTTTTGTGATGCTTTGATTAGAGAACAAGATAAGCTTGTACAACTTGGAGTGATCAACATTGCAGGTACCTCCAACAAAGCCTTAATTGCCCAACAGAAAGATAAACCAAACAATCCCAAGAAGCAACATCCTCACCACAACAACAAGCAACATAAGGGTCCCAAACCCACTCAAACAACCTCAACTCCTAATGGTGACAAAGGAGAAAAATTTCTAAATAAGAAGACAGACAGACATTGCAACTTTTGTGATAAAGATGCTCATGATGAGTCCAAATGTTTCAATAAGATGGCATCTTTAGAAGCAACGACGAAGAAGCAAAACATCAGTATTGATTCTACTTCTTCCTCTTCTTCTCATGGACATGCACTTTCTACTTTTGGTTTCTCCTTCAATGCAACTTCTACTTCTTCTTCTGATGAGTGGCTTATTGATTCTGGAGCATCTTATCATATGGCTAAGGATAAAGACATATTTTCTTCTCTAAATGAATGTAACAACAAGAAAATATTTGTTGGTGATGATATATATCTTAGTATTGTAGGATTTGGAATAGTTCAAGTAGATAATGGTCATTTCAATGATGTATTATTTGTTCCAAGTCTTTCTTGTAACCTTCTATCAGTATATCAAATCACTCATTCAGGTGAAGGTAAAACCATAAAGTTTTCACCTCACCAAGTTGTAATCAAGGATCTAAAAGATCCTAATCATGTTCTTGCAACTTGAATTGTTGATGATATTACCAGGTTGTACAAGTTTGACAACTTTGGGTCATCATTTTTTCCATAATTTTTTGTTGCTCATAGTGATGACTTGAGAAAACTTTGGCATGAGCGGTTTGGTCATCTAAACTATCGCTCATTGCAACAACTATGAAATCAATAGATGGTGACTAGTCTTTCTCTTGTTTCATGCAGAGATGATGTTTGTGCCGGTTGTGTTCTTGGAAAAAATCATCGTGACAATTTTGACAAACGTGCCTCTTGGCATGCCTCGAGCCCTTTGTAGCTTTTTCATAGTGACTTTTGCAGTCCACTTTCTTCTCCTTATTTTTCTGGGTGCAAGTATTTCTTAAATTTCATTGATTACTTTTCCAGACGTACCTGGGTTTACTTCTTAAAACTTAAGAGCAAAGTTTTTGACAAGTTTTTTGCCTACAAGGCCCTTGTAGAAAATCAATCTGGACATCAAATTCAAAGGTTAAGAACAGATAATGGAGGCGAATATGTGAACAATAATTTTACAGGTTACTACACTACACAAGGCATCCAAATGCAACACACTGTTCCATATACACCGCAACAAAATTGTGTTATTGAGAGAAAGAACCGCACATTAAAAGAAATGGCTAATTGTAGGATCCAATCTAAAGGATTAAGTCTAAAGTATTGGGCAAAAGCCATCAACTGTGCAAATTACATAGTAAATCACACTCCCACAAAGGCTCTTAAAAATATAACACTAGAAGAAGCTTGGACTAAAATTAAACCAAATGTAAGTCACTTCCGTGTATTTGGCAGTATAGCATGGGCTCACATTCCTGATGAGAAAAGGAAAGCATTGCAGCCTAAAAGTGAGAAGTGTATATTTTTTGGTTATTATGAAGATGTCAAAGGTTATAGACTTCTTCAACCACATTGTAATGAAATTATTATTAGAAGACATGTTAAATTTGATGAAAATATCTTGTCCTGCGAGCCTAATTTGACAATTGTGCCTTCTTCGGCTTGCGAGCCATCTTCGGTGTTTGTGCCTTCTTCTGTTCCTATTCTAGTTTCTAGATGAGTCCTTTGAACCTGAACCAGCACCAGCTCCACTGCTTCCTAGATGGGTTCATTCAACACGAGAAGCAGCTAGTGATCTTGTCGGTGATCCTTCAGATCAACGTTGGACACATTCACAGTTCCAGTGAGACTCTTCTCTTTTGGCTCAAGTTTCAGAGACTCATGATCCAGAGACATTTGCAAAAGCTTCAGGTCGTCCAGATTGGGATACAACAATGAATGAAGAGTATCTTTCTTTAATGGAAAACAATACTTGGGATCTTGTACCTCTTCCAAAAGGAAGAAAACTTGTCAGATGTAAATGGGTCTAAAAAACTAAGTATTGTTGAGATCAATTACTACTTCTGAAATTTTCTTCCCCTTTATATTTTCCCGACTTCTTTTTTCCATTTATTTTCCCTCTTCTATACTTTTTCTTGTTTCCCTTTTCCTTTCTTCCCTTCTTCTATCCCTTTCTAGTTACCATACTTAGTCGTATTTCAAAAATCTACTGGTTCACGGGTAGGCGGGTTGGTGGGCCTTCATCCCCATCCAATTTCCTATGTCACGAGTCTGACCGACTACCTTTCTATATTATACTTAGCTTTTTTTTTAACATCGTGGATCTCCACTTTTGCACCCAAAATTCCGTGATCCTCATTTTAATCATAAGACTTGTCGCGGGTCTTGAGTCCCTAAAATCATTTTAGTTCTCCTGCATGCAAGTCCGACCGAATGCTTTTCTACACTTAACTTATTTTTTATCATCCACAACCACGTGTTGGTAGGTTCATGAGAAAATTCATATTCAAAGCTACTCTTGTCCGTCCCCACCACTCTCGTGCTTTTTCCAATATGCATTGAATTTTTTTTAATGCTAACAATTAATTGTGCAGGATTCAAAAATATTGTCATTAATGGCGAAAGACTCGAGGATATTATTCATTAAATTGCATTAATTCACCATTTTCCAAAGTATTATATTATTTTCATCTCTCTAAAAATATTTATTTAAAGTTATTATTCAGCTGAAAAATACTCCTATCAACCTAATGGCAACAACAACTAGACAAATTATTTTTGGAGATACTTTAAATATTTTTGGTCGTGAAGAACAGAACTTTTAGTGGTCCAGAGCATATTCATATTACTCATCTCCTCCTGCAAAAAAATATGTAATCTGGGCATCCATAATTGCTCACACAGGGTATGTTCCTGAGGTATCTGACTACAAAGTACTTGTTGCATGGTGGGTTGAGAAGTACGTGTCAAGCCAGAGAATTATACAACTCAAAGATCGTTCCCCCATTTCCCTTTCACCACAAGTTCTTCACAAGATGTTGAAGCTCCCATAACCAACACTTACCTTCAAAGGAGAATATTGCAGAGATTTTTTGAAGAAACATAACAATTGCCTAGATCTCCTACCTGAATATTTGGAGAATTCTGCGACTATTCCAGAAGACATAACTAGGATCCAGGTCGATTCTTTTAAAAACCCCTTTCAAGATATTGTGTGGTTGTTCACTAGGTTGAAAGGTAAAGAAAGCACTGCTACCATTTCTCACATGTTTATGTATATTTTATATTTTGTAGTAAAAGAACAAACTATCTTTGACTGGGGAAAATTGATTTCCATCGAAATTTCATCCCAGTTATCACACTACAAAAGGGACAAAAAAATATTTATGGCTTCCTATTTGGTATTTGATATAATGTATTGTTGTCAATTTCCAAACTTGACTATAAGTAAGAGGGTGAACTGTGAAATAGATCCAGTTACCTTGTGGTATCAGGCAGTGTGGAGACACAAGACTTCTCTGTATTTTTACAAAGTTTACAATCATTTTGTATCAGTCTTCAAATGATTGTTGTTTGGTAAAAATACCCCCAGGATATCTGATTAGGCTAACAAATTCTTGGAGAAAAAGGGAACGATAGAACAAATGGAAAATCACTGTCATCAAGATATTTTGTTCCAAAGAAAATCCCTCTTTTCTTCCATATCATGTATCTGACAAATTGTTTATTACAGAAGTAGCAAGGCAATACAACTTCTGGCTACATTTTTCCATGAAAAAAGGAAAAAACAATTCATCCCCTTGCCATGGAAGATTGGAGATTTCATTTTCAGAAACATAAATAAAATTGACGAGTTTTCAAACCATTTCAATAATGTGAGATTAAAATATGTTGAAAAGATCAAGGGCTTTGATCCTAACAAAATATTTGTGGAACACATGCCTTCCATGAATATCTGCAAGATGATATAAAGAACAAAGAAGGTTTCTACATTGATGTTTTATTACCATTTTGAATTAAAGTCTCAAACATCATGGAACTGAGAAGAAGAGAGGAGGATTTTCCTTCCCCAAGTCGAATAAAACAACTTAATGCTTGCTGGAAGGAAAATATTAAAATTTTGAGTAACATTGTTCAAGCATGTAGTGAAGCCATACTGAAAAGAGAAGAACTGTTCAAGAGACCCACAAAGATAGATCTAGTAGGAGGTACTAACGAGGTACAAGACCCTAAATTAATTCTCAACTCAATGTTTCTAACAAAGCAACAATTTGACGAACAAGTTGAGATATTTAAAGGGTTATTAGTTGAAAATTTTTATGGCATACTTGAATATAATGAAGATGAAATAGACAATTGGCTAGTTGATTATTCTGTGAAAAATCAAGATATTGAGGAAGCAGTACATGGTATTTCTCTTTACTTAAGAGACTTGGAAGGTGAATTATTCAACATTAAATTCAAGCATGAAATAAACGTCGCACCAATGAAAAGTTATATTGAAGATTGGTTTAGAAAGACAATAAAAAAATTAACCAAAGAAGGGCAATAAACAATTGAGACAATTCCTATAACCTTCAATGAAGACAATAAAAGGATAATAACAAGAAAGTGAAAGAGACATGAGAGACCATCATAGTAAGTTCATGCTGATCATATCTTTCTTTCTTTATCATTTTTTCATCCAGTTACTTTGCTTCTTTGACTAGAAAGGTTTAACCAAAATCTAATAACTTCTTCTTGTCTTCTTTCCAGGTCTTTCTACTCTGTCATTGCCCACCATCCTCCTTCTAGAACTTACTTCTTATTCATATTTTCTTTATGGTCTGCGAGAGCCCCAATCCCAGTCCTAAGGACAAACACATTTAAATTTCAAGACTTTGTAATAGACTATATATTTTTCAGAAATCCCAAGAGAACTATTTTAGGATCAGTCTTGACTGTACTTTGTAACTCTGAGTTTTGAGTATAAAGTATTTGAGATTGATATATTATTATATTTATTTGATCTCCCCATGTTTTTACTCTATTAAAGTTCTCTTATGCATGCAGACCATCTTCTTTTATTTTATGTGATCAGAAATCTTTAGTTTAACTATGATGGATGTGAGGAAATTTTGTCTATCTTTTTCAAGTGTATGAAGTGTGCAGTTCCTGGTCATTTCTCAGGAACTCTCTTTAAAAAACAAAACATTTTCTTTCTTTTTATTTTTTCTTGCAATCTTTATATTTCTTTGATTATCATGATGGACTACTTCAAAGTCCTATATTCTAAAAATATATAGTTCCAAGAAAATATTAAAACAAATAGGAGTACCACCTCTATAAAAACGTGGGGGGATTTTTATCCTCGTGAGGTTGTCGTTTCGGTCTTGACGGATTCAAGCGTCAACATTTTTGGCGACTCACTAGGGAATGAATTGAAATTTTAAATATGGTTTAGAATCTTTTGAAAGATATATGACTTTTCCCCATGCTGATCAACCCCATCTGGAAATCAGATTGAGTAATCAACAAAACATCTTACATAAACTATATAGTCCAGTAATAATGACAATTGAGACCCGAGAAGAATTGAAAAGGTCTTGGCAGACATTGGCCCAAGAATAAGAAAGAGAAATCCTTCAAAGATAGAGGGGAGACGAGCGACAAGATTGAAGGAACGAAAAGATAGCTAGAGCATCACAAGGATAAGGTTGGGATTGAAGCTGAACGAATACAAGGGACCCATTACCAGAAGTAAAAGCAAGCAACTTTGTATTCTAAGAAGTAGAAAACATATTCTTGAAACATCTTTGAACATGGCCGAAAGAAATGAACAACCGCGAGAAGAACCACGAAGAGAACCTCATGAGGAGAGACAAGGGGGTGGATGAGGTGGTGGAAGAAATCAAGAAAACCTAAGATTCAAAAACCGAAGAAGAGTAAGAGATTCTCCTTTAAATCTCTGAGGTGAGCAACATGACCTCCATGTTCTCCCTAAGGGTACCTTGAAGGAATTTTCTGGAGACAGAACAATTGATTCCAAAAGAAACCTTAACGTATTCCTTGATGCTTGTGATTTCCATCGTGTTGAATATGACGATGTGATGGTAAGGTTATTTCTTCAAACCTTATCAGCAAGAGCTTACGGATGGTATACGACATTACCCAATAGGTAAATTGGCTCGTTTAATGACCTCGAAGCCTTGTTCTTGACTATGTTCACCCCTCCAGTTTCATATCATACCCTTCTCACTGACTTCACCTAGATTGGTTTGAGAAATAATGAGAGAATATGAGATTTTAATCTCAGGTTCAATAAAACTTTGAGTAATATTCCAGGAGATAAAATACCTAATGACCTAGTCATACTCGATTGTTATAAGAATGTGATGCCCCCAAATGTGAAATATGCTATTAGAACATCCTAGATGGATACCTTGGAGGAAGAAATAATTAAAGCCACTAATATGGAAAAAATTATGATTGAGATGGGTGTCGACCCTGACATTATCCTAGGAAAAGTACAAAGGTAGTTGGGAGGCTTAAGTATTGATAATTAAGGAGCCTCTAGCTCAAGAAACAACAAAGAACCGAAGCCACAACCGACCCAAAATCAAACAATTGAAGGAGGATTTTTCAAGGGAACCATACCATATGTGAAGGTAGACCTTGTTGTGGCACAAGAAGCCAAGCAAAGAATTGAGATTGCACAAATGAATAGAACCATCAGACAAATGAAGAATGAAATAACCAGATTAAGAAGGGGGAACAATTATGTAGAAAATATGAGAATGTCGGTCCAAGAGAAAAGAAGGAACCCTCCCCAAGAAAACAGAGTGAGGTTTGAAAGCACTGATAATCCGCAAAAGCCAAGGGTTCCCAGGAAACCAATCCCCAATGCAATTGTTCTGGATGATGTATATGATGATCAAATAGTTGAGAAAGGGATCTATTATTTACCTGATGAAAGTTTTGAAACTGTATAGATGGATGGATGTGAGACGTCCATGTATATATTTGAGGAAGGCAACAACAACCCTGAATCGCAAGAGAATGTCTCCCAGAAAAGAGCGTTTGTAAATAAATCCAAGATAAAAATGATTCTGAAAGAGAAAACGAAAAAGATAAAGAAAAAAGGAAAATGAGAATGTGATGGGTAGCGTTGGAAGCAAGAAGCAACACCTGATGTCAAACCCCACCCATATGAAATACAATGTCATAGATGACTTAAGTAAACTAAGGATAACTCTTCCTTTTACAGAAGTGGTGAAGATTCCCCAACAAAGGGAAAACATTTTGAGATTTTTGGATGATCCATATGGAAAAATGGAAGTTGTTGTTATAAGTCTGAAACAAATCCATAACAAATCAACCATCAAGTTGAGAGGTAAAATCCATCCCTTTTATATTTCAATTGAAAATCATGATGTTGCACTTCATAAGTGTTTAGTCGATACTGGCGCGACCAATAATATTATGCCACTAGCGGTCACAGAATCATTGGGCATGAACTACACAAAATATTATGAGACTAGTGAAAGTATATATGCAATCGATTCCAGACAAGTGCTAGCTTATGGTGAAATTAAAGAATTTTATGCTTGGATCACGACGGCTCCCCATGTTATTACAATTTTCAATATTATTGTGGTAGACCTTCCTCCTGCATATGGAGTTGTTTTAGGAAGAGATTGGTCATCTATGATCGGAGGATACATAATGAATGATGGAAGCTGCATGATGTTTCTAGACAAAGAAGGAGCAATGATTAAGGTTCCTCATGAACCTAGGAAACCCTTCTCTTTCAAAAAGAAGGATAATGAATTAATGAAATATTATATAGACGTTGGGATCGAAAACTATGCTATCCTATACATGGAACAAATTGAAAGGATGGAACAAATTCAAGGTATGGAGAATCAAGAGCATCTGTTTGAAGGTTACTGGAGGATTTCATTCAATGGAGATTTCTCAAGTTCCTTGAGTGGAGTTGGAATTGTCCTTGTAAGTCTAGGAAATATTGTGCATCCACATGCTATCAGACTTGAATTTGCATGTACCAATAATGAGGCAGAATATGAAGCTTTTATTCAGAGAATTATTCTTGCACAAGAATTGAAGATAGAACATCTAATTATGACTGGCAACTATGAGTTGGTAATAAATCAAGTCACCCAGAGGTATAAAATAAAAAAGGAAAAACTCAAATTATATTTCAAAAGAGTTAACAAATTAATGGAAGCCTTCGGTTCTTTCAACATCTATTTCATCCCAAGGGATAAGAATCAGAATGTAAATTCATTGGCTTTGGTGACCTCATTGTCAAACTAGGATAATGTTCAAAGAAAAACATATTTTCAAGTAGAAAGAGCATTATGACCTTCTGTACATGATAACCCGGAATATTTACAAGTATTTGAGAATGATGAACAATTGGAATTTCTTTTGTTGAACAATAATGATGATGAAGAAAATCACATATCTAATGTCCCGAAGGATTGTATTCAATTTGAGTCTCTTTTTACAAGAGACGATCACACTAAGAATCTCTTGGAATAAATTTCACTCTGAAAGGTCCAAGAAACAAGAAAAATCAATATTGGAACTCACAGTTCCCCAAAATATGTCAACTTGGGAGTTAATTGCACAATTGAAGAAGTTGATCAATATGTTGCATTATTTAAAGAATATCTGGATGTGTTCACATGGAGTTATGATGATTTGAAGGCTTATGATAAAACAATATTTCAACATATTATTCCCTTGAGAGAAGGGGAAAAGTCGGTCAAGAAAAAGATAAGGATGATGAATCCCAAATTAAAACCTTTGGTAAAGGTTGAATTGGATAAATTAAAGAAGGTTGGAATAATATACCCCATTAGACATTCTGACTGGCTTTCAAATCCTGCGATAGTAATAAAGAAGACAGAGGATATTCGGATGTGTGTAGATTTCATGGATCTTAACAAAGCAAGTATAAAGGATAATTATCCTTTACCTAACATGGAGTTTTTTCTGCAGCAAGTCATAGGATCAGCCTGCATGTCCATGTTAGATAGTTTTTCTGGGTATAATCAAGTCTTGGTTGCTGAGGAAGACAAAGCAATGCCAACATTCATAACACCTTGGGAGACATATGCATATGCTAGGATTCCCTTTGGCTTGAAGAATGTAGGAGCTACATTTCAGAGGGCCATGTATCATGTTTTTAAGGGGTTGATAGGAAAATTCATGGTGAATTGCCTATATGACTTAACAATACATTCAAAAACAAGGAGTGATCACATTCATCACTTACAGAAAGTTTTTGACAGGTGTAGATTATATGGTGTTTCCTTAAATCCAAAGAGATGTATATTCGATGTAACTCAAGGAAAATTGTTGGGTCATATTGTATGAAAGGAAGGAATCTACATAGATCCTGAAAGAGTTAAATCTATAAATGAACTAAAACCCCCATCATATAAGAAAGGAGCTCAATCATTTTTTGGTAAGATCAATTTTGTATGAAGATTTGTCCCTCACTATGCAAGTATTGTGAAGTCGATCAATTTATTGTTGAAAAAGGACCAAAGGTTTGAATGGATAGTGGATATACAAGAATCTTTCAATAATATCAAAAGGGAAATCACTACAGCTCCGGTCCTTATTAGCCCAGATTTTCAAAGAGACTTCATCATTTATTCATTCGCTACATAAACGGTGGCTGCATCTATTATTTACTCAGAGGAATACCAAGGGTGAAGAACTCCCAATTAGCTTCATGAGAAAAACCCTTTGTGATTATGAATTGAGATATTCAGAATTGGAGAAGCAAGCCCTATCTCTTGTGAAGGTGGTGGTGCACTTTCATACTTATATATTAAATTCTCATGTCATTGCTTACGTTCCATCCTCTCCTATGAAGATGCTTTTAAATCAACAATTGAGAGAAGGAAAATGGGCAAATTGGCTTGCAAAAATTCAAGAATATGACATTCAAATCAAACCTTTAAAGATAGTCAAAGGACAAGGTTTATGTAAACTCATTGCAAATAGTGATTCTTTGGATGGAATGATTTCAATTTCAGTAGGAGAACCCATGGCAGATTCATAATGATATAGAGATATTATATTTTATTTGAGGTATGGACAATTCCCAGTCACCATGAACCCAAAAGAGAGAAGGACATTGAAGATGAAAATGACTCATTATGTGATGATTGCTGATATATTGTTCAAAATAAACTATGATGGTATATTCCTGAGATGTGTTGATGAAATGAAAGCTCAAGAATTGATGAAATAATTCCATGAAGGAATCTGTTGCAGACATTTTGCGCCTACCACCACCACCCATAAGATAATAAGAGATGGGTTTTATTGGCCATCAATTTTTAAAGACTCATATGCCACAATAAGGAAGTGTGTATCTTGCCAACAATTTTCAAGGAAAATGAAGAGATATGCAATTCCATTACAACCTATATCTATAGAACAACCATTTTCCCAATGGGGACTTGATGTCGTTGGGCCAATAAACCCAAAGTCAAGCAAGAGACATATATATATTTTCACTGTTACAGATTATTTTACAAAGTGGCCAGAAGCAGTGGCATTAAAAAGGGTTGATTCTAAAGCATTGATTAATTTTCTCAAAGATAATATTTTGTCAAGATTCGATGTCCCAGAAAAATTCATCACTAATAATGGGTCGATTTTCATTGGTTCAAAATTTACAGAATTTTGTGGAGAATATGGAATTGTTATGGGGCAATCATAAAACTATTATCCACAAGTGTTATAACCCTAATTTGCACCAGACATGCTTACCTGGCATCAGGCCATATCAGATTTCTTCTTTGCCAAAGCACTACTGAACAACTTTTCTTAAAAACACTTTTTATAAAGGCCCACGTGCCCTGCTCTATTACTGCATGCGTATACATGCTTGCTGACCCAAAACAACCCACGTGTACCTACAAAAGCACGAAAAAAGGAATGTTGACGATGGAACACACAACTTTGGTTGAGTTAACTAAACCTTCTAGCCATGCATGGCTGAGGGTTCGTCCAAATACCTAGCTTCTTCTAGCCTATAAAAGAAGGGTTAGGGGTCCCATTTGGAGGAGGAAAAAATCATAGCAGAGAAACTATACCCAAATTGGCATTCCCTTCGTCCCAACCTTTAGCCATCCTTGTGCAGAGATATAGAGCAAAGCGGTTGGAAGACAAGGAAATAGGAGCCCAAGACCAGGATCGAGGAGCAGTGGTCGGCTGTATCATTGTAAGGTATCATTGTGAAGTTAATAAAAGAATTGTTTTTCCCATCCCGCCATATGAGATTGTCATTTGTTTGAATATTGATTGTATGAATGATTAAATCTCTAACCTGTTAATCATAGATCAAATGCATGTGGAGTTCTTTGTTTGTCTTTTGTGAATGCAAGTCAACATTGGGAGGAGAGTTGCAGTCAAAGAACAACCAAGCATGAAAAGGGATCGACATCAAACACGGAAAATAAGGTACGATAACTTGATCTTTTGAACCTTGTATTTGCATATGAGTAATGGGGGTTTAGGCATGGGATGATGGTAAGAAGTAAGAATCTTTAGGTCATTTCTGCATGCATGATAAAAACCCTTAGTGCTAGTCTGTAGGGGATATTTACCCAATAACATAATTGGCGACCATACTGGGGATCTCTAGGGTTTTCTGGGAATATTTTTTTGGGTATTTTTAAGAACTGGTTTCATTTTCCTGTTTTTAAAGTTCTGCAAAAGTCTGAGCTAACAGAGATTATGGTCTTCCATACCATTTATCTCTGTTTCTTTGCTTGACTGTATTTTTTTATTTTTTTATTTTTTTCTTCGAGACCCACAGAGGTACATGTGTCCTGTATAAGGTCTGCACGCATGTACCCACACCCTGCATTCTCACATCCCATGTGTACACGCTAGCTGAGGAGGTGACAGTCGCGTGTATGATTCCAGGAAATTTCTTTTAAAGAGGCAACCATCCTCTTCCCTTTCAAAACTAGTCCATCTCAGGGGTTTTCTGGAACTCTTTCTAGTCTTTGTTGTTTACAGTCTATAGCTTAGGTTTTACCTCGGATTGGTTTGTTCTATGNGAATTGTTTTCTTTTTCTGTTAAAGTAAGTGTCTGAGTCTTCAAGAGATTCTGGTTCTCACTACCAGTAGTCTCTGCCTGGGCTGGCTTGCTTGGATTTTTATTTGTCTCAGAGTTTCATATATACACGCAGCTTGTATAAGGCCAGGACGTGTGTACACACGCTCTGACTTTACACAGCTCGCGTGCACACGCTTGCTATGGAACTGTTAGCAGTGTGCTTGTGGAGAGAATTTTCGTTGAAGGTAAGGCAGTCATCCTTTCTTTTGAAAAGAATTATACCTCTCAGGTTTGGATCTCTGTCATAGCGGTCAATAACTTAGGTTTGATCACAACAATAGCTTTCTTTTTTCATTTAGAATTTTTCCTCAAAAAAAATATTTATAGGGTTTTTAGACAAGTGTGAGAGTCCAATTTTAATTTGCTTGTGTGTTATTTTTTGTGACTCTTTGCGATCTGCGATTAGGCCAGAAGTTTTTCGTGGTCTTTACTTGTTGGTATTTTTCCTTTCTGCTTTTGCGAGCATTAAATTAAAAAAAAACTTTTCACTACTTTGTTTGATTGAGTAGTTAGTTGGATTGATAAACATGAAAAGTTTTCTTTCATAAGTTCTTGAATTTTTACTTAGAACGTAAGTAGCTCGTAGTCAAGCGAAATTTTGTTTTGAGTTTGTTGTCCATAGATCTTAGAAAAAAATATAGGTTTGAAAATTTGGTTAAAGATTTCATTTTGTTTCTAGCTTTCTGCTTATCTTTTCTTTTCGTCTTTCAAACATCACTAGTTTCACTTTCATAACCTTGGACTTAAGACAAGCCATAAAAATTAACACTAAATCTAAAATTCATTAGACTTTTTTTGTTTGTAGGATCAACCAACTAGTTTAGGGTTAGGGCCTTGAATTAGATTGGAGAGGAAACTCTTCAAGGCCATTCAAATCAAACATTGGAGTCTGAGTTAGGGAGTGTCAAAGTCCAGTATCATGATAGTTATTCAGGACCCCCATATAACACAGGGGATAAACATGAGGTCACATGCGGAAAGGTAGCGGAGATAACCCCTCCAAAGCTGGACCAATCGTAGTGGATAACACATATAGAGGGCTTGTTTTGGGATTCCGTCGATTGCACTTGCCACAGAGCTTTGTGGGTCTCGAATCTATTCGAGGTCCTTAGTTGTCTTCCAGACCACTTTCTTTCGATACCGTTGCCAGGTTTCGGGCTCGATACCCTGCTCATTGTGGTCTACCCGACTGTCGACTGTACCCTCCTGGTGACTATTCCCGCGTTGGCAACCTAGTTGCCTATCTTTCTAGGGACTTACATAGGTGATTGCGTGGGTATATCATGGTACCTAGGATAAACAATGAGCCACGCTTTTCAGAGTATACTCGAAGGGTGCTTCTGTATTCGAGTTTCACTTGCACCGGTAAGTTTCTCTAGTGTTGGTTGTTGTAACTATTCTTCCAACCAGTTTAGTGTTTGCTTATTTTATCATGTAGGGGATTTTTCTAGTGTGTGCTCTGTGCTCCTTAGTTTTCCATAGTGAGTTAGTCAGTCATTGCTTTGGGTCTCTGACCTAGGCTGGTAAACCACCCACTCCGCGGGTCATGAGGATTGTTTGGTCTTCTTCTTAGAAATGTGGAGCCACCTCTTTATAGGCGTTGTTTTGATACCACTGGTTCACCAGAGTCAGTGTGTGAGACTTTTACAGACTTGAACGATCCCACCAAGAGAGCACATGTGCATAAGATATTCATGGCTAAAGTTCCTGATGATACCAACCAAGGAACCCCTTCGCAAGGGGATTCTTGTGCTTTTCCCTTCTTTGGAAACGTTGGTGTCCCTTTGATGGCCACTTTGTACATTCCTGGATTGAATGTGGGACTACTGGTTTGGTTGGGTACCATTCCAAATGTCCCAAATATTCTTGACGCTTCTCAGTTGAGCACCTTATGTCATGGGCACCATGTTGATGCTCCTTCATCAACCAAGTATTCTCCTCCTCCTTCTCCCACCCCTGGTGAAAGTACAGTTACTAGTAACTGGAAGCCTAAACGAGGTAGAAAGAGGAAGAATAGGAAGAAGAAATCATCAACCTTTGCAAGTCATGTTGGAAATGTGAAACCAACCACTGCTAGTCATGTTGGGGGCATTGATTCTATTGAGAAATATAGATAGATAGGACGTAAGCCTAAGTTCCCTTGTAAGCTTTGCAAGGAATATCACCTTACTCATTTGTGCCCTGGCGTTCTAGAGGTACAAAGATTGTGGTCCCTGTCTGCAAGCTCTTCTGATTCTGAGTCTTCTAAGGTTTCCTCACAGTCAATTCAGCCATTGGTTGAGAAAGTGGCCATGTCGATGCAGTCATTGGATGATCCCACTCCTCCTTTGAGGGGTGAGGTGCCTTTAGACCATGTAGTCTTGTAGCCTATTCAACCATTGGTTGCGAAAGTGGTCATGCCGATGCAGTCATCGATTGATCCCACTACTCTTCTGGGGGGTGAGGTACCTTTAGACCATGTAGTCACACAACCTATTCAACCATTGGTTGTGAAAGTGGTCATGCTGATGTAGTCATCGGCTGATCCCCTTCCTCTTCTAGGGGTGAGGTACCTTTAGACCATGTAGTCCCACATCCCATTCATCCATTGGTTGCAAAAGTGGTCATGCCGATGCAGTCATCAGATGATCCCACTCTTATTTTGGGGAGTGACGTGTCTACCGACTATGTTTTTAGCATTTCTAGTTCAGTACTTTCAGAACAAGGGGGCATTCCGCTCGTTCTGAGCACACCCCCTCCAAGTCCTAGGATGGTTTCCTTTGATTGGAATGATCTTGTTGAGCCTCGTCTTCCTTACTCCACACCCTTTTAAATAAGGGTTGAAGTTAATTCAACAAACATTTATCAATGTATTGTGGATGAAGGAACCTCTGCAAGTATTTTATCCTCCTTGGTTTGGAAAGTTTTGGGCTCTCCCAAGCTAGTGTCTGCTTCACATGAGTTGTTGGCTTTTGACAGACATCCTAGTGATTGTTTAGGGGTTCTTTCTCAGTTACCTATCTCGTTAGGTGGGAAAACTATCCTTGTTGATGTTATAGTGGTGCAAGGCCCGTTAGATTTTAAATGCTTCTTGGGTGTGATTATGTATATGCTATGAATGTTGTGGTGTCTATGTTCTTCCAGGTGATGCATTTCCCTCACAATCGAAGCATTGTCACTATTGACCAACTGGCACCTGATAATCACCATCCTAATTCGGCGTTGTTTCAGGCTACCCCTTTACATGTTCCTAGTTTTCATGTAGACTCTACCCCACCACGGGTTAATTATGTGGCGTCTTATCCTCGAAGTTCAATTTCTCCTAAGAAGGAACCTATGCAGTCATGTTTTCCCTCTCGAGACTTGGTCTCAGCAATTGATCCATTGGTTTATCCAATGGGGGCATGGGAACCCTTGTTTCCCCCTCTTGGTCCAAGTAGGCTTGAGTATCCTTCCAAGTCTGATATCGTTGATTATATATCCTCAATCCCTTGTGCTTGTGATTCTTCACCGATAGACTCTACCAGTCCTAGCCAGAACCTCCATCATCATGTGGAGTATGGTCAGTTTAATTCACCCTATGGGACTGTCTACCCTCATTTGCGTGATTTATCAGATTTTGAATTGCCTTCAGATGAGGCTATCCTTGAAGCCATGAATACTATTTCTATACCATGGGAAGACTTACACCATGGTTTGTGTTTTCTTCCCTTTTGGGAGACGTTCCAGGTTGACTATCGAAGAGAATCTTGGTCTGAGCCTAGCAGGGGGCTCTACCTGAACCATTTTCGTACATGAGTTGTAGACTCCACGGGTCTTCTTTTAAACCCTTTTCAGACCCTCTAAATATGAAAAGATTGTCGAGCGATCTTGTGACCTTTCATGCTCGTTAAACTGAAATTTAAAGTCATGTCTGTCTGGAGGTAGTTTAACCCTTTTTCGGTCCAGACGATCAATTGTACGAACAAAGGTATACTCTAAAGAACTTCAGTTCTTTAGAAGAGTACTCTCAGGTATCATTTTAACCCTTTTTTGAGCCTGAGGGACTGAATTTATGAAAAAGGAACCCCCATGGAGTCCATAGTTAATCTCTTTTCAGACTCCCTAAAATTGAAAAGATCGTCGAGTGACCTTATTCTGTCACACTCGTTAAACTGGTCCAGAAGAACATTCTTGATGGAGTCCATAGTTAAGCTTTTTTCAGACTCCTTAAAAATGAAAAAATGGCCGAGTGATCTTGTCTTTCTCACACTCGTTAAAATGGTTTTGAATAGACGTCTTTTCGGTGCCAGTTTACCCATTTTTCGAATCGACTAGACTACCTTCGAAAAAGGTACCCCAATGGAGTCTCCTTTTACGTTTTTTCAGACTCTCTAAATATGAAAAATTGTCGAGCTTACCTTCTCTGGGCTCATTAAACTTACATCAAAGGACATTACCATTGTGTGTTTTGTTAACCATGTTTGCATAACTACGTCTTTGGTCTAAAAGTCATCTTCATGTTGCTCTCAACTGAACCATCTGAAGCATACCTTATACGCAAGCCTTGTAGCACTTTGCCTCTCGTCTTGATACCTTCGGCCCCTGGAGGATTTTTCCCGAGTGTCATTGTTCTGAACATCAGTCTTGTCCTTACGCCTTGAACTTGTATGTTTGTAACACTCGTTCCTCCATTGTAACATAACATTCTTTCATTCATTTTTCCAAAATCATTGAAAAAGACAAAAAATTCAAATATACCCCGAAAAGAGGAAGGGAAAAGTATTTTCTTTATATTGGCAGCACAATGAGTTGCCCTTGGATAAAACAAATCCTTTCATTTGTTCATCAAGACCTGGGATTTAATATGACCTTAGGAAGTTTTTCTCGCTACATTGAGTTGTGTCCTCCTTCGTTTGGTTATTCTTCCAAACATATGGAGAGTTTGCATTGCCTCCTGCATCGTGAACTTATGATTAATGCCATGTTGCCTGAGTCTCATCATTTGTCATGTTGTTGTCCAAGGGAAGTTTTTACCAAGCCTTAGTCGTCCCCTCTGCAGTTTGTCTCTTGCCCCCATACCCAACCATCCTAAATGTCTGATCAAGTCTTTGTTCGAAATCAATGAAGCCTTCAGTTTGATCATCAAGATTCTCTAGTCCATGACCGATGAGTCATCGAAGACCTCTGGGTAGTGAATTCGTACACTCATATTACACTCCTACATGAGTTTTGAAGATTTTGAAGTTGTTGCTCGAGCTCTGAAGACCTCATCTCCATCCATATGGCCTTATCATCTTCTAAGAAGATGGATAGTCTACATGTATATATTTTCGATTTCGAGATGTAGCTCCGCTGTGTATTGTTCATGGCTACACTTTATATAGTTATATGACATGGATCTACAGTGTATTTGATTGGTAGCCATGAGTTTATTCTATCCCAAGCATGGGTATTCCCACCTCGGTGAGACAATTGTTATTTTTCCAGATGTCGCTTCCCGATTTTTGGTCCCTGGGCTCACTTGTTCGACACATCAGTAAAGATTGGTAATGTATTTCGGCCATTAGATGCTCTTCTGACTTCACACATTAGGGGGAATCTATTATAACCCTAATTTGCACCAGACATGCTTACCTGGCATCAGGCCATCTCAGATTCCTTCTTTGCCAAAGCACTATTGAACAACTTTTTTTAAAAACACTTTTTATAAAGGCCCACACACCCTGCTCTATTACTGCATGTGTGTACACGCTTGCTGACCCAAAACAGCCCGTGTGTACCTACAAAAGCACAAAAAAAGGAAAGTTGACGACGGAACACACAGCTTTGGGTGAGCTAACTAAACCTTCTAGCCATGCATGGCCGAGGGTTCGTCCAAATACCTAGCTTCTTCTAACCTATAAAAGAAGGGTTAAGGGCCCCATTTGGAGGAGGGAAAAATCATAGCAGAGAAACTATACCCAAATTGGCATTCCCTTTGTCCCAACCTTTAGCCATCCTTATGCAAAGAGATATATAGAGAAAAGTAGTTGTAAGACAAGGAAATAGGAGCTAGGACTAGGATCGAGGAGCAGTGGTTGTCTTTATCATTGTAAGATATCATTGTGAAGTTAATAAAAGAATTGCTTTTTCCGTCCCGCCATATGAGATTGTCATTTGTTTGAATATTGATTGTATGAATGATTAAATATCTAACCCGTTAATCATAGATCAAATGCATGTGGATTTCTTTGTTTGTCTTTTGTGAATGTAGGTCAGCATTGGGAGGAGAGTTGTAGTCAAAGAACAACCAAGCGTGAAAAGGGATCTGTTGGATTACTGAGAGGGGGGGTGAATCAATAATAACGTAATTATAATCCTTTTTCTTCAAATGTTATATCAATGTAGAATTATTATCCAAAAATGAGCAGTAATAAATAAACAATCACACACATGAACAATACACCAGTGTTTTACGTGGAAACCCAAATCGGGAGAAAACGACGGAATGCTTTTTCTTATATGTCTTGAAGAATTACATTCATTGGAAGCACCAACTTCCTTTGTTTTCCAGCTGCAATTGGAAGGAGGCTCCAACCCCATAGTTTCTCAGGCTACAACCTGAGGGAAGCTCCAACTCCCCAATTCTCTGGCTACAACTAGAAGGAGGCTACAACCCCCTATATTCTCCGGCTACAACCGGAAGGTGGCTACAACCACCTGTCCTTGCCCCGTCCTGCCACCCTTAAGTAGAAGTAGAATGATGAACCACTGTCACACTATCACTGTGAGATATATCACTGTAAAAATATACCAATAAATCTGAACCAT